>VSTD030001248.1:0-13513 GCA_008808055.3 Sporobolus alterniflorus
TCTCTGGTAGAGCTTGGACCAGATGTGGAGTTCATTTTACTAGCAACTGACGGGCTTTGGGATTACATGAAAAGGTCATTCCAAGCATCTTTTATTTATAATTTAGAGTTTTCCCACTTTAAAGTTTTTTAATCCACCTGCTGAACAAATTTTAACTCACCATATCAAGTTTAAATGTTTGACATAGCTGAATGTCTTTTGTAGCTCTGAAGCTGTAGCTTTTGTTACGGACCAACTACGTCAACATGGAGATGTCCAGGTGTGCAGTTTTTCTGTGCTCAAATAATAACAATGAATACGCTCAGTTTTATATCTCACTACGTGTGTTTGCTTATTGATATTTTGGTTCATGTAGCTGGCATGTGATGCACTTGGTCAGGAAGTTCTGGTATTGATGCTTTGGCACCTTCATCTTTTATGTTGGCACTCCTTATTTCCACAAGCTGATTTATGTAACAAAGGAATAAATCGTTGATTTCTTCTTCTGATTCTTGGTTGCAGGAGCGACGGTCACAAGACAATATTAGCATAGTCATAGCTGACTTGGGGTACTTATTCTTAGAACATTTGAATTATTACTGACATTTTTAAATAACTTACAGTGCTAATTTTACTGTTAAAACCTTGACTAGCAGTAAAGAATCCTTACATGAGCAGGGAAGAAGTGGTATTATAGGAACCATGGAAAATAACTTAAGATTATTATATGCTAACCATTGATCCAGACTCTCTTATAGAGGTCTTCTTGCTCTAATTGTTCCTTCCAATGCATCATTAAATGATACACAATTTATACTTTGCAGTCCTTTTCATATTGTGACCATTGTATTTATTGTTTGAAAAACATTGTGCATGACATTTGTTCTTTTCTTTTTTTTTTGCTAAGGTTACTAACAATTCCTACAATTTTCTGACAGGAGAACAAACTGGAAGGAGTTGCCGATTGAAAGGCCAAACTTGTTCTTGGAACTAAGTCAAGCTGTTGTAACTATAGGGGCTGTCTCAGTAGGAATATGGATTTCATCGTTTCTTACATTGCAGTAGGGCTAGCTCTGTTTCAGATGTGTATATACTTACAGGGTTACAATGTTACCACTTCCACTGCTAGGTGAAAATAATTTAAATTATTATAGGGTAATTAATATTGTAAGGTGTTGAATAGAAAGTGAAAGGTCGTGTAGTGGTCCTCCTCTAGTTTTCAAAGTTCTTGAAACGGTTGGACTCCATGCTCGGCATCTCCCCTTGCCGGTGACCCGACACGATCTGCTTAAAGGCAAAGGCAACGTATCTTGTGCTCAAGGGGGCATGGTGCTCACATGCACATATTAAATCTGGGCTGTGCATTCCTCATTCAAGGGTATGGGTCATTTTTTTCATTTTCCCCTTTCCACCTCTCCTTCCCTTTTTTTTGTTTTAGCCCTGGCGTCCTGTATCCTGTACCGAGTCGAACACTTCGTTCCCAATAATCGATTCCCAAATTGAACAGAGAGGCAGCCCTAGCGCAGGCACCTCCAGTGGTCCAGCCTCCATGCCCTAGCGCTGCCCACCATGGAGGATTCAAGCAGCCCGCCATGGAGGATTGAAGAAGCCGCCTCCCAGGCCCAATCGCTGCCGCTCCTAGGCAGGGCGCCGCCACCGGCTCATCCCAGCCCTAGCGCCGCCACCTCCAAGACAGGGCGCCGCGGCTGCTGCCTCCTAGGTCGTAGCACCGTCGGCTCCACCCATGGAGGGGGCTGTCGCGCTCACGCCATCCTTCGTCGATGAGAAACCCCGGAGAGGTTGGTCACCTCCGAAGGACCCTTCTCAAAGAGGTACGCATGCTCAACATCCTTGTGATTATTTCTGGACAGAGCCATAGTGCTTGTTTAGCTGCCAGAAAGTAGCAATGTGTTCAAAAAAATCCAAAGAGAAGTGGAAGCTGCTAGAGACCATTGCATAGTTGTTAACATTACACAGTTTGAAAGTGTCAAAATGGTGGTAATTAATGATGGATCTATGACGGATTGGGTGGTTAGATGGTGCACATCAGATATGTTTGGTTGCTGCTTATGCAAGTTATTTGAGACAATGAGAATTCTATGTCAGCCATATCATTTTAGCATCGAGAGGTGAAAAACTTGATGAACTCCCTTATCTTACATTTTAAAGAGGTTTGAAAGAAGATACAAAAGGTAAAAACAAACACACGTTGATATTTGTATCATATTATTTCATTTTTCTACTTCCTATTTAACCATGTTTTTATACATATTACCATAGAGAGAGCATGTATGACGAGGAAGGAAACTTGTTGGACGAGAAGCTCATTGATGCACATGAAGTGAAAAAAGGAAAAAGATATCAACAGTGCGAAATAAGGTAGAAGATTTGATTTAACTTGTGAAAAGTTTAAAACAAGGAATGGATTTCTTAGTTTCAAGTGTTATGAACATAGAAGCTTCTCTTCTTCACATTATACCTACTACAATGCTAACTAGACAAGAAGAGTATAAATGTTTCATTGGTTGCCAAATTCCAGAATAAATTAATATCTATCCACCAACTGATGTTCTATCAAAAGTAAGGAGTAAGAGAATCAAAAAGTCTAAAGAGCTACCTAACTCACGCAAGCGAAAGAATGCTAATCAAGAGGCACCGGCTCAATAGTGAAGCTATCATGTGTTTTGTTTTGTGAATTGTTAGTAGTTCTATTATTTTGAGGTCATGTAGTTTATTTAATTTAGTTCAAATTGATAGTAGGAATTGTTATGAATTTAAGTTCAAATCTGTGCTCAAATTTGTGTCCAAATCTATTTGCATATTCTCTGTGTCAAACTGGCGTTGTTCTGTTGGGCGTGTGCGCAGTGCTGGCTGCTAGGTGCCCATACAGGTCTTCTCGTGGTTCTACCTTCCCACGCGCATGGTTCACAGAGTTCAGTCCGGGCGCCAGGGGCTAAAACGAAAAAGGGAAGGAGAGGTGGGAGGGGGAAAATGAAAAAATGACTTGTACCCTTGGGTGAGGAATGAACGGTCCAGATTTAATATGTGCATATGAGCACCATACCCCTTTGAGCACAAGATACGTTTTCCTGCTTGAAAGTCAGGAGCTGAAATGGACCTGCTTGAGATGAGCGCCCCTTTACCCCCCTCCCCCCCCAGGCCACATCCCTCCTCTTCCCTGGCTACCATCCCCTGGGGACCACCGACGGTCTCCACAGCGGTTTCCAGACTGAATCCCTCGGCAACCCCTTTCTCTCCAGTTGCTACAGGCTCCAGTCATCCTTCGAGTGAGCTTCCATCATGGCTCAAGTTTAGTCCTCCCTCATTGTCCTCCTCTGAGTCGGAGCGGTCGCCGGCGCTGCTCCGGGAAGGGAAAAGCCCCACTGGACCCTGGGCATACACCGACGCTGCTCCGAGTTCATGGTGGGCGTCCGCCATGCTCCCCTCCCCATCCGTGGTCATCAACAACGCCCGGATGTATGGAAGATCCGCAAGGTCCACCGTGAGCAAGAGGCCGACGAGCATGGGTGACACCATGTCACCCGCAAGAAGAAGAGGCGTGCTTGGACGCTTGTGGTGCTGAAGCCTTCCTTCCAGTCTGGTAAGGTTCTGGCAGACCTGGTCGACTGTGCTTCAATTGTTTCAATGAAGATTGCCAAGGTCTGCCTGAATCCTTCCTGCTGCTTTCAGTGCCATGAGCCTGGCCACCCGGCGCAGGACTGCACGCTGCTGCAGTTTGTTACTGGCGATCGTCGTGGGCACCGTCAAGCAAGGGGTTGCTCCACCCCCGTCACTTAGAACACGGTAAGTCTCAAATGTTGGGATTTGCAAGCCGGAGGCAAGCAGTAAGTCTCAAATGTTGGGATTTGCAAGCTGGAGGCAAGCGAGTCCCAAACACAAGGGTGGAACGAACAAGATGAAGGTGTGTGCAAAGGTGTTGGAGCGCAAAGAGGGAATGGTAAATGTAAGCAATAACTCTCTTAGGTTGTCCCATCAATGAATACTTGGGGATCTATTTATACGGAGATCAAGGGTCACTATTACAATATCCGTCATGCCTCCTTCCAACTACTATGTTACAACTCAACACAGTCATGGGGTCATTACAGACTTTTAGGATTTATAAATGTTTCTACGCCTAGCCAATTGCCGGCAAACACGTGTCCCCTGCCCGAACGACCTGTTGCTAGCCTCCACCGTAGTATGGACCTCCAGCGATGACAAATCTTCAGTCGCTCTAGCTCGGCCTAGCCTCCGTCGGTGTCTTGGACCGATCCAGACCTCCGGCTTCCAACAGACTTCTGTTGCTCTGTAGAGAAACTCCGAAGCTACTTAAATTAAGACAAAAGGCGAGGCTTGGGTTGCGTGAGGTAAGCTTCTTCAGGAAACCAGGACCTTCGTCCTGTATCCCCAACATTCTTGACTTGCTCCTAAAGATTTAAATTTGAAAATTTTCCCTTAGTTTGCTTAGGATTTCATTAACCAATGGATTTAATACCTGATTAAGAGCATAATGAAGATAATTAATAATTATATAACACAGGGTGTTACAACAGTCGACCGTTACGTGAGAGGAGAGGGTGAGGTGAGCTCGACTTCACCTTCTTGATCGTTGCGCACGACGACTAGGAGATGGCGGCAACGCGACCTGAGGTGGAAGACAACAATGGGGTCGTGGGCCTCTTGGGCTAGCAAGTGTAGTTGGGCCGGCTGGCACTTGAGAGATTGGGCGAGGAAAAGAAGGAAGAAAATTGGGCCAAACTGGGCTGTGCTTGGTGGACTTTGACCAGGCCCCAAAGGTTTTCTAAAAATTGTGCTGCGAGGTTTGGAGAAATGGGCTGCTGGAATGTGGGTCGCAATGTAAGAAACAATAGGGAAAGGATTTATGATTTTTTGCTGCTGCAATAGAATTTGAATCAAAACAATTTTGAATCCAAACCAAAGGATATTTAAATCAAGATTAAATTTGAAATAAAGTCTAAACCCTTTTACAAAATAGAAACTTTGGGATTTGGTTCCAAGATTCAAATTTAAACCAAGGACTTTAAACCAAAAGGGATTTAAAATTCAAAACAAGATTTTGAGATTCAATAAATCTTTTAAATTCTTTTGAATGATTTTGTGAAAATAAAAAAATAAAAAATAATTTGTAAAAGGTTATTTGAACTCATTTTAAAACAAAATAAAGTAAAATAAAACCATTTTAAATTCAAATAAACAAAATCCTTTAGAAAATTTAAGCTTCTTTTGAAAAATGGTCTACATTTCAAAATAAAAATTTTAGGATGTGACAATAAAGAAAGAATAATATGAAACTAATTTTTAGAAAAATAAAGAAAGAGCGCAAAACAAACACCCCACAATTGTAGCAGCTTACGCATATCCACGATTCTTCTTCTTGTAGACCTAGCTTGGATCACAAGAATGTTTCTCATGTGAGAATTGCATCATTTTCTCCAAAACTCGCATGAATTCCTGTAATCCGAGCAATTTCAGCTCTTGCACGCATCTGTCTCATCACACATCTCCATCAACTACGGGATCAAGGAACAAAACATGTTGAAGCAATAATGGAGCTCGATCGCGAGGGATCAAGGAGCAGGAGAAAAAAAATAATATATGGAGAGGTCAACAGGATCGACTGCGAAATTCCATGCCCACGCATGCAGAAGCTAAGCTAGCGACTGGCAGCACCAACCTCTCCCATCCGTCCGTCCCTTCCCCGATCGATCTTCCAAGTGGGCATCCATTCCAAAGTCGGTGAGGGCTCAGGGCATATAAACTTTAGTTTCCCTCTTCCTAATTCCCATTCTCCGTCAGCGTCTCCCATGCATGTTTCTATGCATGCGACATGTCATTTCCATTTGCGATATCTATTCCCTGCAAGTGACTAAAATCTCTAAGCTTAATTTTTAGATCCCTGTTCAAGTACCTTTAACTTGCGGAAGTTTTCATCAAATCCTATTCTCTCTATAAAACTAAGTACGTTCTTGTCAAAGAAATTCGTGTATGATTTTGTATAAGACAGATGCTTCATCTATCAACCGTTCAAATGCACACAGCATGTCAACATCAGACGCAGGCACATACCTGATGTTTCCAGCCAGGCTGCCACATTCCATTGCCATTCACACTGCTCCCATCACCCTCATGTCATACCTGCCATCATCCTTCTCTTTTCGTTTTCTGTTTGTCACCAGCTTGTTAAGGTATTATGCATTGATCAGTTCACATAAAAGCTTAAGTTGATAATGAAAAGTGCACAATTCATTTATATTTTAATACTCCCTCACACGTGTAGTTTTTTTACGCAAACGTGAGATAGGAAAAGGTTATAATTTATTGTTATTTTTTAATAAATCATATCTGTCAGGATTCAAATTGGAGACATTTGACTTTGATACCATGTTAAATTATTATGTATCAACCAGTTCACCTAAAAGCTTAAGCTGATAGAGAAATGTGGTTAATTCATTTATGATTTAACACTCTCCCTCACATGCAGCTCTCTAGCTTAGGCGCAAACATGTGTTAGGAGTAGGCTACACTTTCACATCCACCGGGATTCAAATTCGAGACCTCTGACTCTGATATCATATTAGATTATTATGAACCAACCAATTCACCTAAAAGCTTAAGCTGGTAGGAAAAAGTGGACAAATCATTTATACTTTAACACTTCCTCTCACATGTAGCTCTCTTAACCATATACGTGAGATAAGAGTAGATTATAATTTATTTTTATTTTTTTAATAAATCACGTCTGTCAAGATTTAAACTTGAGACATCTGTCTCTGATACCATGTTAAATTATTATATACTGACTAGTTCACCTAAAAGCTTAAATTAATATTAAAAAGGTGAATAATTCATTTATACTTTAAGACAACCATCTACCAACTGTCACAACCACCGTTGGTGTTCCTCTTATTATTTCTCTTGAAATCTTTGGGCCAATTGTGAATCCCCCATAGTCTAATTTTCTATTAGTGAGTGAAAATAAACTAAGAATGTCCACTTTCTACCCGCCCATGAATAGAGGATCTTTTGCATGTGAACACTAGTTATGATAGATAGTCCCCCGTACTCTAATTTTCTATTAGAGTTTGACATTCTTTTTTTTGATATTTTTTGTTACCAAGAATAATGGGGATCAACATGCTAATCTTCTTTTTAGATATCAGTCCATAATGAAATGTTTCTTTTTCTCCTTTTGTGCTCTCCAAGCAGGATCGATCTGCCGCATCACATGCTCTAGAAAGCCACAGATGGCCCACACCTTTGAACCTCAAGTTAATTGGAGAACAATATATCAATCTCATATCTATGTATAGCTCGGCATGCTGGGGAATCTGCTTGAGTGCTACTAGGAATTTGACAGGTGACTCAACTCGCCTATGTTCATCTGCCATCTGCGTGTCTCTATTTGGTGCATCTCCATCTTGCTTTGGGCTTTTCCACCAGCCCTGCATGTTCAGGGAATCAAACGACGCTGATGAGAAACGCTAGCTTTTAGCTGGGGGGAAAAATCATGTTTGCACTTTATGCTCCAAAATCTGGAGCGCTGTGTATACGATCTCAAACTAGTCATTCTCGATGTTTTGAAAAGTACAAATTTAAATTTTAAAACAAACTAATCGTTGATAGGTTGTAAGATTTTGACACGATCCTAATATGCAAAAAAAAAACAAGTTCTTACATTTAGCTAATAGTGTTATTATCGTAGTAAGTACTAGCAAAAATAGGAAAGAAAGCTACACACTAGAAGATCGAATCCAAACAATCAAAGTTGGCCAAGTTAATTTATTAATTGACGTCGGCTTTACCCAATACCCATGCCGTTGAGAATTGAGCAATTACTGACAGTTTTTCCCAGTGCCGACGTTAATTACCGTGGCCGTTGACAATCATGTGGATTCCTAGTGACACAACTTGAGGCACTAATGACAATGACTCAAGCAGTGATCACTAAATCACTTGTCGATGTCCCCCTCCACCATTGTTGTCTCCGTCATCTCTGGATGCTACAATGGCCTGTAGAAAAACTTAATAAGAACAGCACTTAGTGATCAGCTAGGGTTACTTCTAGTCGGTCTAAATGATGAAGAAATGACTTAGATCTCTTAGGGATAGCGTGCCTCATCGTAGGGCTTGCTCGATGAGCTCGATATGATGATGGAGCCGACGCAGCGGTACTTGTCGGTGAAGTGGTAGCAGACTTGGGACCGCTTCGGCTTGACGTTGTTGTACGGCCTCAGACCCAATGCAAATCAGTGTCTTCGAGGCGACGGTGAAGGGCGGCGAGGTCGTGGAGGCTCCCTACCGCTGCTGCGCCTAATTGATCAGATCTGAGGGAATGTAGGAGCATAGGTTAGGCACAGTGCCACGATACAAATCGGTGTCCTAGTCACTCGTGCCCCCACCACTTCCTTTTATATACGCACAGTGCGACGGGTCCACAACCACGAGTTGGTTGTGTGGCCCCGATCAAGGCGCGAGGGAGGGCGAGTGGGACTCGGTCCTGTAACGGTAGAGGGACTTGTTGTGGTCAATCCAACATTCTCCCCCTTGACCTCAAACTAAATTATTGATCTTAATTCTTAACTTATTTCTAAACTTAGCACCCACCTACTCATAGATCACCACATAGAGCGGCTACATCACAATAGTCAGTTACGTACTATGAGACTTAACAACTATCATGCACCTTTCATTCTGAAGTAGATTCTCATCTTATTTAGGGCCCTTAGTATCCAAGAATCATATGTGTCGATGTATCATCATCAGATATTTTGTGTTAAGGATCGGAAAAGCATGACAATGCAAGATCAATCTCAGAGGAAGAACGCGATGATTCTATACGGGTTCAGGCCCTTTAGAGAGTAATAACCCTACGTCTAGTCTCGCTGTATTATGTTATAGTTTTTACTGATAACTTCAGTTGCCCTAGATAGATTGCGGGCTGCTACTTTTATAGTCTGGAGAACTGTCTCATAAACACGATAGGTTTTCGGCTCTGATACAACTCACATAAACATGCACCCAATCGAAACTCTTGCTTGGGCCACATCCAACCTCGTGGGCCATCATAGCTAATGGGCCCCTGGCCCAGGTGGATATTTGTGGTATCGTCACTAGCCCTTGAAAATGTCATCAAGCCTAGCAACTTCGGTTTCCAATCACGCTACCGACCGATCGGCATTCACTAATCAGACACCTCTGTTAAAACCAGTCTTCATGACTTGATGCTTCTAACCTGCTTGACGATGATGATCTTCGGGCAAAGCTCATTTGCTGGCAAATAGGGTTGATGATATGTTCTCAACACTGATGAGCCCAGAATACATGTGTTCGCTCATTGTGAGGCCGTCATGTCTCAATAACTTCTTTCTTGTAAGATGAAGCGGCTGCTTGACTGTGTGGATAACCTGCACAGGACACGCGGTTCTCAAAACAATGCACTCGAGTGGGCACGCGGGAATCAAAACGATGCCCATTACTGTTGCACTGGGATGCTTCACAGACTATAAATATCTCCTCCGTCTTGCGATGATAGCCATCTCACACTTCTTTACTTTCTCACTTAGGGTTTTTCTCTCTAGTAGTGTTTCAACTCCACCGCTGGCACCTTCAGGGTCACCGCCGCCACAGGGTCCTCGTCGGAGGTCTCCTCGCGCTGCCATTGCTCACCCGTTTTTGAGCAGGGCGGACCCTCCGAGAGGATCTCGGTGGTTGATCTTTCTTCAGATTAGGAAGATGTCTTCCTCGACACCTCACGAGATGAGGATTTTGCGAGGAGGCTCTTCGGTGACCTCAGCCACGATCTTCTTAGGCCGCATGGCAACGGCAAGGTCATCATCATCAGTGACTCTGATGAAGAAGAGGAGGATGCCACCGACGCCGATGTTGTGCCACCTTCTGTTGTGAGGTCCCCAGCTCCAATCGCCTCTGCCGATCGCCACAGATGCCAATGACGCCACCAAGGGGACACCAGATGAACAACAGTCGCTCCCCCGATTGGGCAATAGGCAATAGCAGTAGTGCGGAGATGAAGCCGGCTCGCCTTAGGCTGCCATGCTAATAGGGTGCCTGCAGGGGGTACACGCTGGAGAGTCTGGTGATGGCCCTGCATTGCTACACCACAGATTCTTCTGCAAAGAATTGTGGGATGATGATACAGAGTTATTGCCAGCTTTAACTCCCTTCATGCCTCTTGTAGTTTCTTTTGTTTTTGTTATGTCCTTATAGTGTTCTTCAGACTCCCTATTGAAATGTAATAGGAGTTCTCTTCAATCTAATTTAATGAAATCTGGACCTTTTGCTTATACTTGTGTTCTACTTCTGACTTTGATGAATTGATATAAGTCATTCCGATGAGAACTTCAAGATAGTATCAACTTTACTTCTGTTCTGATCGGGCTCGTGATGAATACTAACTTGCACCGAACTAATAACTTTAGTCTCGCGACTGTCTTAATTTGATTGGGCACATGATAAATGCTGATCTGCATCGATTAAATAATTCCTTTGCCTTTTGCTTTAGCTAGATTACCTCGTATTGACCTCTGACCGGGTGTTGCGTTCTAGCTAATGCCGATCAGGGCTGACATAGACAACCCAATCGGGTAATGCATCAATACTTCTTCTTATGCTTCAGGCAAATGAACATGCCGATCGGCTTGATAGATCTAATCATTGATCTCAGGTTCCTTCTCTTGGATGCCGCTGACTTCAAAATATTTTAAACTTTCAACTTTTTTGGCTTCTCAATCCCGCAGTCGGATCGCATCGGTGGTTGAAATAGAAAGACATCTTTTTCTAGGGAAGCGAATCGTCACACTATCACCTACCGCACATATAAAGTTGGACGTCACTGTGCACTCCAGACCCCATCGCTTCTCACTCTTGCCTTCAAGTCTCTTACTTTCTCATTTACTGATTGTTGCACTGCACCCACTTCTCTTGAGCAATGGCTGGTGAAACTGACCAAACTCTGTAACACCCAATCATAAAATGATGGTGTCATATATGATCACATCGAAGGATTCTTGGCGAAGTGAGAATTCACAAATACACACGTACAAACCATAAATATAAGTGCTCTAAGAGTTAAATTATTACAAGTTTAGTTCAAATTTTGATACATAGAGTTTGTAGTGGAATTATTTAAACGTAGCAGCGGAAATGATAGCTCGACGATACACATGCAACACCTTGCCCTAAGGTGCCACCCTCAGCAGCAGTCAACGCCTATGGCATCTCCCAGTATGGGGCCCAACCATTCTACATCTAAACCTCCCACTAATAACCGCCCTCGGCATCACCGAAAGGGAGAGAAGAACTTGCACACAGTTAGATCAATAAGGCAAAGCCTAAGCAACTAAAGCTCAGCAAGACTGACCCGTCAATGTGGTCATAAATAACTGACTCCTAGACATGCAATGCACTAAGGTTTGACGGGCTAAGGACACATCGATTAGCAGTTGATCATTATTTTCATTATTTTAGCCATTTTAATTAAGACAAGTATTGTGTTTGCACCTACAAGCTATAACATACATAAGCAAGCAGAACGCCAACAAAATAGTCAATGCCATAAATAAAGTAATACAATAATCATCATGATAACATAGCCATCATCTTCTAATCCAAGCCATCAATACAACAAAACATACTATGAGATGACTGCAACGGACAAGCGGCCACTCATATCCTAGAGTGTCACGGTGATTCAAATCGATGTACACACTGTAGGGGAAGAACCTGATCGACACGTCGTACGCGTGACCCCCGGGGTCTCACGTACGACAACCATCCGCGAAGTCCCTACTAAGTCGAATCTGGGCCCTGCTCCCGGGATGATATCTTGGTCTACAACGATTGCCCGACCTGACCGTCATCCTGGGCTGTCTCATTCTCCCTCCAACAAACCACCTCGAAGCAGGGAGGTACGACTGGACAAAGTAGCTACTGGGATACTAGGTTTACCGTGCCCCATAAACCCGACATGCGACCAGTAGAAATCAAAGTTTGCCATCGGGGCCAAAATGACACAGTCCTTAATCAACACAGGCGGGGCCACCACCTTGGAACCTCAGAATAACCACAACCCTCTCCTCGTCCTGCCCGATCACAACAACATACATGGACGTAAACATAACCTCTACTGATCATATCCTTCTAGTTCATGAAAGAAAGGAACTACATGCGAGTGGGACCTACCACTCGACTTCTACTAGTGGCTATCAACTACGCATTGCACATCTAGTCGTAAAAGTAATACATCTACAACAAGGTGATATATGGAAGGGTGCTACCATGCAACCTATCACATCATCATCATCCAAAGACCCTATACATAGTGCACAATACATCGCATGCATAGAAAAGTAAAAAAAGACACATGTTAGCATTCTATGGGAACTATATGCATCGGGGCTTGCCTTGCTCCAACGACGGGTTAAGCTCCTCACAACTTGGAGCTTGTGGACCACTGGGAACCTCCTGTTCCACCTTCTCCTCCTTCAAAAATACTCTCACGACCACGGGTCCTACATGTCATGATATGCATGAGTTAAATATTCTGTGCATTGTTGTTCTTTTGTGATGGTGGTGGTGCAGAGCGAGGAGACCAAAAATTAGTGCGCTGGATCTGACGGTGCAGAGTTTGAAATCCCTACGCTATAACTTGCATCCTTTGCTGCTGACCAGAACAGAAAATAGGTCCTTCAGAAGAAAAACCATCACAGAACTTCTTGTTGTTTCCTGGGGTCCAGTGCACTGCATCTTCCTCTTGCGCTCCATAATTCCTTTTCTGTTTTCATGAACTAGAGCCTTGTTCACCATGTCTTGATTTTTTTTTGAAATTTTGGGCTTCCAATGCATAAGCTAGTCCATCATTCAATCCATTGAGAAACCAATCTTGCTTCTTCTCATCCGTATCAACATTACCAGGAGCGTAATGGGACAACTGAGTGAAATGAGTCACATACTCTCACAAACATTGAGCCTTGCTTCAGATCTTCGAATTTCGTTTTCTTAAGTTTCATCACTCCAAGCAGCGCATGATGAATTCTAAAGCTGTTCCTGAATTCTTGCCAGTTGAAAGTTTCTGGTTCCTCGTGGGCTTCAACATACGCATCCCACCAATCTACAACAGGTTCGACCAGTTGATGCGTTGCAAACAAAACTCTCTCTCGATTGGTGCACTGAACAACTTGCAACTTCTTTTCAATTGTCTTCAACCAATCATCGACATCCATTGGTTCAACAGAGTGAGAGAATGTCGGAGGCTTGGTCCATTGGAATTCTCCAAGTTTATCACACTGCTGGGGCTGTGGCACTAGTTGTTGTCCTTGAGCTTGCTACATATTTGCCATAGTTTGTTGCACGGTTTGCAGCATCTGAGCTTGCATGAGCAACACTTGCTCTAGTGTTGGTGGTGGAGGCGGGTTGGCATTGTTGTTATCGTTGTTCTCCTGAGTGGCATGGTTGCGAGCGTTGGCCATCTGATGATTGTGAAGAGATTTGAGAC
>VSTD030001249.1:0-13511 GCA_008808055.3 Sporobolus alterniflorus
AAGTGGGTGTTACAAACCTACCCCCCTTAGAAGAATCTCGCCCCGAGATTCAAGAAGCGCTTGGGAATAGGTCGGCCCCATGGGCCGGCCGTGCAATGCTGATGCACACGACACTATGCTGACTTGGCTAGGCAAGCCACGTGCATTCTGTAGAGTTGGACCGCCGCTCAGTTTTGGCCCAGTGGCCTTAGGATTCAAAGAAATCCTTTTCCAATTTTCTTTCGGTTAAATTCAAGTTAAAACTTTGAAAGTTCATATCTATCTGTATATTGCTCCAAATATCGTGAAATCAATTATGTTGGCTCTCTAATTTCAAGATCTATCCATGAAAAATATTAAACAGAACAGTTGCATTTAATTTGAATAAGTTTCCTTTAATTCTTGAATTGAACTCATTTAATTGATCAAACATGCATGTCATCGCATGTAGGACCCGTGGTCGTGGGAATCTTTCTGAAGGAAGAGAAGCTCGGTGGTCCACAAGCACTAAGTAGCGAGGATCCTATCTTTCCGCTTGAGAAAGGCAAGCCCTGATGCATATAGTACATATAGAAATGCAATATTGTGTCTTGTTTACTTTCCTATGCATGTGTTGCCTGTGCACTATGTATAGGGTTCTTGGATGATTATGTGATAGGTTGCATGGTACCACCCTTCCATATGTACCCTTATTGTAGATATATTATCTATCAGGTAAATTCCTTATTGGCCATGAAAAAAACTTGTGATTCCTTATTGGCCATAAAAAATTTCAACTTCCCTATTCGCCATTGGATTGAAATTTTATTTCTTGCTAGCCATCCTAGTGTTCAAGTTGGGGAACAAATGTCATTTTTGCTCCTGACAACATTTTTGTGTTTAACCTTCTTATTAACCATGAATTTGGACAATATGTCATTTAAAATATAATTTGTAATTTGGACAATATGAATGTGCACTTTTGAGTTTTTAAGCAACAATAATATAAATTTTTATAATAATAAAACATATTATTCATGTTGGAAAGTACAAAGTATGTATTCATTCTGTCCAGAATTGTAAATTACATATTAAGTAAATTCTATGGCTAATAGAATTGTTAGACACAAAACTGTTATCAGGAGCAAAAGTGACATTTGTTCTCCAACTTTAACACTAGGATGGCCATTAAGGAATAAAATTTCAACCCAATGGCCAATAGAGAAGTTGAATTATTTTATGGCAAAAAAGGGACCACAAGTTTTTTAATGGGCAATAAGAAATTTACCCTTATCTTTTATATGACTAGATGTGTTATGCATAGTTGATAGCCATCGGTAGAAGATAAGTGGTAGGTCCCACTCGTATGTAGGACCTCTCTTTTATATACTAGAAGGATATCTTGGATATGATGAGTAGAAGTGTATGTTCATGTTGTTGGATGGTGTGACTGGATGGGCAAATAGGGGAAAGTGGATCAGCCAGAAGGGAAGGGTGGGGAGCAGGCCATGGTTATTCCGAGGTTCCAAGGTGGTAGCCCTGCCTGTTTCGATTAAGGACCACATCTTTTTGGCTCCGGTGCGCAAGCTTTGAGTTGTACTGGCTGCATGTCGGGTTTTATGGGGCTCGGTAAACCTAATAGCTTAGTACTACTTTGTTGAACCACAACTCACTGCTTCAAAGTGGTTTGTCGGAGGCTGAATGAGGCATCCTAGGATGACAGCCGGGCCGGACGATCGTTGGGAGCCAAGACTTCGTCTCGTGAGCAGGGGCCCAATTTTGACTTAGTATGAACTTCACAGATGGTTGTCGTACATGAGACCTGAGGGACCACAGATGTGACATGTTGGTCAGGTTCTTCCCCTACAGGGTGTATATCGATTTGAATCACCACGACACTTTCAGATATGAGTGTCCGCTTGCTCGTTGTTGTCATCTCATAGTATGTCTTGGTGTATTGTTGATGGTTAGAGGATGTTTATGGTTATGGTTATTACTATATTAATTAATGTTAAATACTTTGGTGAAGCAAACTTTATGCATGTTATAGTTTATAGGTGCAAACATAAAACTTGGCTTAATTAAAATGGCTAAAATAATGATAATAAAGATCAACTGTTAGTCGTTATATCCTTAGCCCATCAAACCTTAATGCCTTACATGTCTAGGACTCAGATGTTTATGGCCACGTTGATGGATCAGTCTTGCTGAGCTTTAGTTGCTCTGGCTTTGTCTTATAGATCTAATTGTATAGGTAGTTCTTCTCTCCCTTCTGGTGATGCCGAGGGCGGCTACCAGTGAGAGGTCCAGACGTAGGATGGTTGGACCCCGTATTGGGAGGCACCATAGACGTTGACCGCTGTTGTGGGTGGCATCTTAGGGCAAGTTATTTCCATTGTATCATCGAGTGTATGACTTTCGCATCTACGCTTACTATTTCACTGCAAAACTCTATGCATCAAAATTTGAACCAAATTTGTAATATTTTTATATTCAGAGCACTTAATTTATGGTTTGTATGTGTGTACTTGTGAATTCTCGCTCGAATCCTTCGACGTGATCCTGGTTGACAACCCATCATTTTACAATGGAGGTGTTACATTTGGTATCAGAGCCATGTTGAAGTTAAGTGTATGCTAACAAAGCTTAAAAATGACCAACAACATTTTTACAGTGAGGAACATGTTTTGCCTACATAAGGACTATAGTAGCTTCTGAGGTGGTAAGCTAACAGTGTTTAAATTATGCAACTATGAAATTGTGCTGGCGAATGTATGATATGATTTTTGAGATTGTTTCGGATTATTTTGTCAGTTATAAAGCTTATTTTGTTGTTTATGACTTATTTTCTTGATTATGATTAGTATAGGCATGAGTGGGTACTTCGGTACTGGTCCTTTATGGGCATGAATGGATACTTTGGTTCTGGTCCTATATGGGCATGCGTGAAAATTGTTGATTGTTATGATCCATCTTCTATAGGTACACAGACTCATGTTAAATTGATAGAATACATTTGCGAGTGCGTTTTGCCACCAACGATGCGTAGCCTACAATAGTAGGCTACTCTTTTATTTTGTGAGGACGAATAGGCCATTTACATGATAAGTCACCTTAATTCAACTTAAAAAGTGGAAATCTGATCTTATCAGGTTCTAATCTCCTCCTTGGTTATCTTTTCCAACAACTATTGCTGTGGAGTTGGATTATCTATTCTCTGAAAATTCTAATCATTTGAAATCTTCTCTCAGATTGTAGATTACTCATACTGTACCTACGAGGACATTTGGTTGCGCCCAAGGGGTTTGCACCATCACGACTTCCCCATGTTGTTGTGGGATGCCCTCATGCGCTCTAGCTACAAAGAAGAGGTGTCATGGTTTATAATAATGATTTAGAGTAGGGGTGGTCGCGAGATCGAGAGAACAATGGTAACACAAGAGACACAAGGATTTTTAGATAGGTTCAGACCTCCCAGAGGATAATAGTTCTATGTCCTATATTCTTATATTGCTCATGGCAATTGATGTTGTTGTTGTGCTTGTTAAACTTGTCCCTTTGGGGGTGCCTCTACCCCACCTTTTATATCCAGAGGGCAAGGTTATAAGGAAGGTAATTAAGTCAGTTACAACATGATCCTAATCAGGACTCCATCTCTACTTGCCTATTTTACATATATTTTATAGAAATAATTATCTACACCTTGGGGAGCACGTCATGGTCCTCTGAAATCTTTCGGATGGTGGGTTGAGTCATAGCAGACCCCTCCTTGGGCCTCCTGAGTATATGCAGGGTGGTACCCTAGGCACTAATCCTCATCAACAGCCCCCCGAGTGCTTGGCAAATGAGTACATGCTGGGTGATCTGGATATTCCTTGTATGTGACAAAATTTTCAAGTACTGAATTCAGAGACCAAGTACTCTGGCATGAAATCACTGAGTGCTTTTTCACTGATTTGATCGAATAGGTGCACCTACTAGGTGTAGCCCCCGACACTCGAATTAAATCTTTTGGAGAATTTAACTTGGGAGTCTGGAGTCTTCAAATGTGAATCTTCGAAATATAGATGCATCATGGAGGTGCCAAGCAGCACAATGAGACACCTGCATTGGCCCTAGAACCAAGTATATTGGTGAATAGTACTAGCATGAGCTGACAGTGTGTCTGCTTACTGTTGAGAACATATGTCATTGTTGATGTTGATGATTAAGTCATTGCGTGATGTCGATGCTGAGTTATGCTGGCGATGGTGCTGCCATGGCGACTTGGCCGTGGTGCGATGTAGATGTTAAATTGTGCTGGCGATGGTGCTGTCGAGTCATGTTGGTGATGGCGCTGCCAAGGTGGCTTGCCGCAGTGTGATGTAGATACTGAGTCATGCTGGCGACGGTGCTGCTGAGTCATGCTGGAGATGGCGCTGCCAACGCGGCTTGGCCGCAGCGCGATGTAGATGCCAATTCATGCTGACGATAATGTTGTTGAGTCATGCTGGCGATAGCACTGCCGAGGTGGCTTTACCACAATGTGATGTAAATGCCGAGTCATACTAGCGACACGATGTAGATACTTGTGATAGAACCACCTTAGAAATAAAGGGTCCGTCTTTTAGGATCCAGATCGGGTGATTCTCGATTAAGCGAGAATGCAGCAAACACACATACGAAGCATTCAAAATCATAATTTCATTAAAAGTTAAGTTATTACACTTTAGTTTAAAGATTACAAGGTTGAGAAGCAGAAGGTGTTTCAAAAGATAGAACATATTTGCGGAAGCGTTTAACTCAACATCAAAAGAGAAATCACCTCGCCCTAGAGGTAAAAACCTTCTTTGGCTACTCTACACTTGCGATGAGTCTCAGTATGGAATCTAGCGCTTAGAAGCCTGGACTTCCCACTGACAGCCGTCAACGGCATCACCGGAAGAGTGGGAAGGAATAGACCTGCACACAATAGTTAAAAGCAAAGCTAGAGTAACTATGCTCAGGAGGACTGACCTATCATGACCAAACGGCTAGACTTCTAGACATAAAAAGGCTTCAAGCGATAAAAAATTAAGCCTACAACAGTTATCTTTAAGCACTTTTAACCAATTTTAGCCATCTTTAAGTAGTTAACATCATAGGTTTGCGCCTATGCAAAACATGCAGTTGTGATCAAGCAATTTTGATATATTAGCCACCTCATCGGCTACCAAGTAGTCGACATCTATCTCATGACATAAATATAACATTATGAAAGTAGAATTACTATGTTTAGATGCGGTGAACAAGCCATCACCCATTTCTGAGGGTGTCGCGGAGATTCAAATCAATAATACACCTTGCAAGGGGAATAACCTGACAGCACGACGCACGTGAGCCACGAAGGCACCACGAGTGGCCACAGTTCACCACACGGTCAAGGAGATGATCCGGGTCCACCTCACCCTAGTGCACGTCTTCCACACGATACATCGTCGGGCATCCGTGGATGGCCCATGCACTATCCCTTCTAGACATCCATGAGGTATGGTAGGATAACTTCCGTCTCAGCGGCACATGACACTACTAAGTTTGTGAGACCCCATAAATCCCGTATGCGCCAGTACATAATCAATGCTTGTTCATTCGGACCCAACCGATGCGGGCCTTAATTGACACATGTGGGGGCTACCAGCTTGGAGCTCTGAATTTATGACCCAAACTAGTCATCCTCCTTCCCATCCAGTATTCTCCACTTTCTCCTAGTTGCCCCGCCTGGTCTCATATTAAATCATTCTATCAACTATTCATGTTCTCAAATCATTCCAATCATGAACCAAGGTATAAAAAGCCCTGATGTCATGAGTGGAACCTACCACTTGATTTCTACTGGAGTTCTATCCACTAAGCATAGCATTACTAATGAATTTCCACCACGATAGGATCAAGGTGATATACAAAGGGTAGTGATGCATTCTAGGGTTTCAATAAACTCCTACAACACAAATGTACAATCAACTAGACAGTAAGGACAATTATAAAGCGAAAACCCTATAGGGGGTGGTATGCACCATTGCTTGCCTTTGCTTAAGAAAGAAAGAATGTTAGTTTTCTTGCGCTTCATGAATGTTGACCCCCAATAGCTCCAACTTGGTCCTTCTTGAACGATGTCGTAACCAAAACCTACATCGAAATACAATGCATGATGTCAAGCATGAATGGCGAAGATTCAACAAGGAGGGGTAGCTCGACACAGTCTTAGGTTTTAGATATTCAAAATGGTTAATCACATTAGTTTAGATAATTTTGTTCATTAACTCCTAAGGTTTAACTATCACTAAGCATAAGGGGTGAGGAGAAACAACTATTCAAATACCATTAACGAGAAGACATGAAGGTGTTCTTGATGTTTGAAAAGAGCTACTAAGGTGTTCATGGAAAAACCTTGACATGATTAAGTGAGGGGACCTTAATTACTTAAGGTTCAAACTAATCAAGGTGAAAAATGTAATTAAACATGGCCAAATCTCATGAACAGAGGGGGATCTAACAAGTTTTTCAAGATGAGATAGTTCAGAAAGAAACTTGGTTCAAATTTCATGAGTTTTGGAGCTCTAGAAAATAATTAGGAATTATCCTTTAATGAACAAGGTTTAAGCAATTAATCGAGAATTACTAATGAAGTAAATTTATTTTATATTTTTATTCTGTACAAATTGTTTGAATTCAAAACTCAGAAGCGGTTTCATATTTTTGATGAATTCAATTGAATTTCTACCTAATTTAGAAGTTCGGACTTTATTTGAATTTGTTTCAAATAAAAACCAGTGGAAAAGAAAAGTCGAATTATTCAGTCGGACTCGCTTCCAGCCAAGCCCAGGCAGCTAGGCCAGTGCACCATGGGCTGGCAGCCCACCTGTGAAATAGGGGAGGCGTCCATGGTGGCTCAAAGGCGGTGGCCTGGCTGTTTCCGGCCATGCCGGTGGTGAGGTGGTCGGGGAATGGCTCGGCGAGCGACACTGGAGTGGGGGAACCTGGATTGGAGAAGTTGGTGAGGTTGGGGGCTCAGTGAAACAACAGTTCACAGCAGTGGATCTTGGCAGCAGGGGAATGACGGTGAGGAGGTCGAGCATGAGGTCATCGCTGACGTTCGAGTGGTCGAAGAGGTTCGTGACGCCAATTGGGACCTCGTGGATGTGGTAGCGGAGTTGGAGGTTAGTCGGAGGTAGCGGTACACATGGAGGCGCACACGAGCAGAGGTGAACTGATGAATGTGGATTGGTCCGGTGGTTGTTGTAGCCGATCGACGGGTCGGGGAAGCGCGGTACACCGAGACGGTCCTCATGGGGGCGACGGCGGGTCGGGACGGTAGCTGGTGGCGGCTGTCGGCGACAAGGCACCCGTGGTGGGGAAAGAAGCTTGGTGTGGTGCTCATGTAAGCGATACGGTGACCACATTGGCATGGCAGTGGTAGCACGAAGTGATGACTTGGCCGTCGACTTGGCGCGGCCTGACCGGCGGTAGATTCCCGAAGGGAACGATGACGATAGCGCAGACACATGGTCTTCGAGGTTACTGTGTCAGTCGTGAAGTAGCGAGAAGTTTCTGGGAAGCTCCTGGAGGTCGGACTGACACCGCTCTGTGCCAGAGATGAGCTATCCACGGTGAGGTGCCCTCCATGGTAACTTGAAGATGGGGATGACAGTGACGACGTGTGATGGAGGTCGAGGCGA
Organism: Sporobolus alterniflorus; assembly: GCA_008808055.3. Lineage (NCBI taxonomy): Eukaryota > Viridiplantae > Streptophyta > Magnoliopsida > Poales > Poaceae > Sporobolus > Sporobolus alterniflorus. The sequence continues at coordinate 7,653 of VSTD030001249.1, forward strand.
CCGACTTGTGGGTCGTACGACAGCGATGGATCATCATGCAGCTCCTGGAGGTAGCTACGAGGTCGAAGGTGGCCGGGAGGGAGTTGTCAATGTTGAGGTGCTAGCGACGACTGCAGGGACAACTCAGTAATCGACCTTGCTCATAGAACCGCGCCGGCTTGAATGAAGACGAGGACACCGGTCGACGACCACCCTGAGGTGCACGAAGACAATAGTGCCTGGCTCCTCAGGGCGGTGCTCGGTGGAGAGGAATAGAGCGGAGTGGGAGCGCAAAAGCAGGAAAGCAGAGCCTGAGATGGGAGCGCGAAGAGGAGGAAGAGAAATGGGGATGGGGTTCTCCTGCTGTGCCCAGATGCGGGATAAGGTGGTGACGCACGTGGGTCGGCGGTGCGTGGCGGTCTGGCGGCACCGAGCAGAGGCACGTGGCATGGTCGCGACCCTGTCCGAAGGGCGCTGGCATGGTCTTCCAAAACCAACTGACACTATAGCACTGGGCCGGGCCCAATTCTCGTGCACAATTATTTTTCCAATTAAACAAAATAGATCAAAATTTGAAATTCAAAATGAATGTCTTTCCGAATTCAAAACTTGTTGAAGCTTTGCATGGGCTATATTTAAACTTTATAAACAACTTTGTCAATTGTCTCAACTTCAAATTCCCACTGGAATTCATGTTATAAATTTTGGCACAAATTCGAATTTGTATCTTCCATGAATTTTAAAGGGATTCAAACCTTGTGGGAAAAATCCCATAAGTTCACCAAAAATATTTCTTGGCATGATATTCAATACTGTGAATTTAGATTGAGTCACTTGTATTCAAAAATTTGATGTTCGTTTATAGGTAGAACTTAGGACTTAAGAGAAATTTCAAAAGAGTTCGAATTTAAACTTTGAAATCCATATTGAGTTAGGGTTTTACTATAGCAACCATTGTAGAATCATTGTAGAGCTACTGTAGTTGTTTTGTAGCTTCTATAGTACACCAGGGGTGTTTCAGCCCTCCCGCCTTGAAGAAATCTCGTCCCGAGATTATGAAGGAAGAGAGGTCCTTAGGAAAACAAGAATGGTCAAGGGGACCACTTCTTTGATCTCAGTGACATAAAGGTAGGCATGATCACTTTCTTAATTCCAGAGTCAAGATCATGCCTACTATCAACAAGAACTTACAGACAGAAACAAACTTTAGTGTGGGGTCAACATGAACACCCACTGCTTGGTGAAAAAGGATGAAAGACGATTGCACGGAGTCACTTGTGAAACCACAAGGACAAGAATCAATGGTAACCAAGACTTAAGGTATGCACTTGGTTAGAGTAAGGGATACACCAGTCATCTTAAGTCACAACGAACAGACTAGAGATGAATATGGTAATGCTTGTGCCCAAGATGGTTTGACATCGTCGTAGACTTATTACAGCTAGGCCAAGACTAGTTGTAGCAACTAGACTCCACACTCAACTTTCTTCATTCTGGTTATGTATCTCGAGTAATATGTCATCTTGTTCAGGAGAAAGTCATGAATGGAACACCTTTGCTAATCTGATAAGGCACACGCTTTCTATTTTGCAAAACTGGCTTGAGAAACGCCTGGGTGAACCGGCACAATTCAAGGCAAGATTGCAATTTAGAAGAGCTCATCGACCAGACAAACTGACCTTCAAATAAGCTTTACCCAATGAATACGGCTTAGATTGCACATACTCCGAGGTCAAGAGAAAGTTTACCCATCCAACAATCGGTTTTCTTTCTCGTCAAGGAATGGTGACGCTTAGGAGAAGACGTCCTAAGGGTCCATGAAAACCCTTGGATGGTTTACCAAGTTAGCAATTGGGTGCAATCGAGTCAACGAGGGTCAACGCCACAAATAAGGTGCTACTTGATGGTCAACAGAATATGAGATATGCATAGTGATTCCAATGGGTGAGGTGCTAGATAGAGTTCAAGGAGGTAACAATCCAGAAGTGGCCAATGAAAGCATTTGATGACAACAAGGTTATATAGGATACATTCAAGATTGCATCAGATACTTACACCCTTGCTCAAGGTTATAAACGCACTTGTGAGATGATGCTTATGAGATGGTGCAATGCCATCAAATTTTAGTGGATTGAGCAAGAATGCGTGATGCCAGAAACAACATTGGGATGACTTGATCAAACAGTAAATCACCCATGTTTTTGAGTGAGAAGCTCTCAACATTCGAAGGAAAAAGGAATCTGCCACAAAGACAATTTGGTTCAAAATTTTGCTCAGAAATGTAATCACAATAAAAAGACATCACAAAGAGGATTTGATGGTAGGTTGCAAGATTATGAGTAGGTGCATAGCTTTTGGAAGCCTCATGGTGAATCGCTATGCTCAATCCAATAACATCACCTCCGAACAGGAAAAATCCAATAATGACGTCAATTCACCCTTGACAGTAAACTCAAAGCTGGTGATGTTACATCTGAAATCTGACGGAGAGTTGAATACCAAAAAGGTAGAGGACCTCCACAGATTTCCAATGGGTATTTACTTGCCCAAGCAGCTGGGCTAGTGCACCATGGGCTGGCAGCCCAATTGTGAAACAGGGGAGGTGCCCATGGCGGCTCGATGGTGGCGGCCTGGCCGTTTTCGGCCATGTCGGCGATGAGGTGGTCGGGGAACGGCTTGGTGAGCGACACCGGGAGTGGGGGAACCCGGATTGGAGGAGTTGGGGGCTCATCGAAATGGCTGTCCATGGTGGTGAATCTTGGCAGTGGGGGAACAATGGTGAGGAGGTTGGGCACAAGGTCGTTCATGGCGTCCAAGTGGTCAAAGAGGTTCATGACACCGGTTGGGACCTCATGGAGATGGCAGCGGCGTTGAAGGTTGGCCGAAGGTAGCGGTTCGTGTGGAGGCACACATGGGCGAAGGGGAACCGGTGATGATGGATGGGTCCGGTGGTCGTTGCAGCCGGTCGATGGGTTGGGGACGTGCGGTACGCTGAGGCTATCCTCGTGGTGGCCCTAGTGGGCCAGGACGTTGGTTGGTGGTGGCTGTCGGTGACTTGGCACCGCGGCAGGGAAAGAAGCTTGGTGTGGCGCTTGTGTAGGCAATACAGCGACCACTTTGGCACGGCAACGGCATCACGAAGATGGCGACTCGGCCGTCGACTTGGCGTGGCCCGATCGACTACGGATTCCTGAAGGGGAACGATGGTGATAGCGCGGACACACGGTCTTTGAGGTCACTGGGTCAGTCGTGAAGCAGCGAGAAGTTTCTGGAAGGCTCATGGAGGTCGGACTAGCACCGCTCTCAGCTGGAGATGAGCTATCCGCGGTGAGGTTCCCTCCGTGGCATCTTGAAGAAGGGGACGGCGGCAACGCGTGTGCTGGAGGTCGAGACAGCTGGCTTGTGGGTTGCACGACAGCGGTTGACCATCGTGCAGCTCTTGGAGGTAGATACAGGTCGAAGGCGGCCAAGAGGGAGCTGTCGATGTTGAGGTGCCTCAGCAGCTGCGGTGGCAACTCGGCGTACGACCTTGCTCGTAGAACCGCGCTAGCTCGAATGAAGATGAGGACGCCGATCGACAGCCACCCTTAGGTGCGTGAAGATGGAAGGAGTTGGCTCCTCGAGGTGGTGCTCACCAGCGACGCTCAGTAGAGCGGAGCGGGAGCGCGGAAGCAGTAGAGCAGAGCCCGAGATGGGAGCGCGAGGAGGAGGAAGAGAAATGGGGATGGGGTTCTCCTGCTGTGGCCACACGTGGGATAAGGTGGCGGTGCACATGGGTCGGTGGTGCATGGTGGTCCAGAGGCACCGAGTGGAGGTGGGTAGCGCAGTCGGTTTCAAAACCGACTAACACTGTAGCACTAGGTCGGGCCCAATTCTTGTGCATAGTTCTTTTTCCAATTAAACAAAATAGCTCAAATTTTGAAATTCAAAATGAATGCATTTCCTAGTTCAAAACTTGTTGAAACTTTGCATGGGTCTGTATTTGAACTTTATGAACAACTTTGCCAACTGGCTCAACTTGAAATTCCTAATAGAATTATTGTTATAAATTTTGGCACAAATTCTAATTTGAATCTTCCATGAATTTTAAAGGGGTTCCAACCTTGTGGAAAAAATCCCATAAATTCAGCAAAAATCTTTCTTCACATGATCTTCAATACTTTGAATCTGGATTGACTCACTTGTATTAAAAAATTTGAGGTTCCTTTACAAGTGGAAATTAGGACTTAAGAGTAAAATTCCAAAAGAGTTTGAATTTAAAATTTGAAATCCAACTTGATTTAGGTTTTACTGTAGTAACCAATGTAGAATCATTGTAGAGTCACTGTAGGTATTATGTAGCTGCTACAGTAACACCAGGGGTGTTACAATATCAAGTCATGCTGGCAATAACGCTGCCGAGGTGGCTTGACCGTGGCGTGATGTAGATGTCGAGTCTTGCTGGCGATGGTGCTATCGAGTCATGCTGGCGACAGTGCTGCTGAGGTGACTTGGGCATGACACAATGTAGATGTCGAGTCATGCTGGTGATGGTGCTGCCAAGGTGGCTTTACCACAACATGATGTAAATGTCGAGCCATGTTGGCGATAGTGCGACCGAGTCATGCTGGCGATGGCACTGCCAAGGCGGCTTGACCGCGAAGTGATGTAGATGCCGAGTCATGCTGGTAACGATGTTGCCGAGTCATGCTAGCGATGGCACCGCAACTCAAGATTGTACTGGTTGTGGTAAGGTTGCATAGCCCCCGAGCTCAGAGCATCGATGTGTTGTCACTATGTGAAGAAGTCAGATATTCATGTTAGCTTGTAGCTGAGTGATAGCAGGCAAAATATCAGAGCGTAGGGACGTCTCTCTATGGCAAGAACCTGACCTTACTCAGTGTGTTGAATAAGGGTTTTGTTCATAGGCTGGCCAAGACTTAGTCTCTACATAGTCTCTTGGACTCAGACATTCGAAGTTGTCATGACTATGAGTCATAATCACCAAACCACTCGGGTAGTCTGGATTTCTCACCAGACGATTCCCAACTTAGTGCTCAGGACTGTGGGCATCATGCGCTAGAGCATTCGAAGTCTTTGATCATCCAGATCTGGACCTCACTCAGTTTGTTGAGTAGAGGATTTTTCCTAAGTGTGACCAGGTCTTAGTGTCATAGTCGCATAGCATAGAGCCTAGGCTCGCCTAACCAGACATTTGAAGTCCTTGATTCGCCCATGTTATAGGGGTACCGAGTCCTTCTGGATACTTGAGTTTCTCTCAGATCGAGTCGAGCTAAGTGTTCATTTGTCACGCTGCACATGGTCTAACTCTTGAACATGCGATGCTGCGAGGTGCTGAGGTTTTGAACACTGAATGAGTCATGCATCCCTCCCAGTCTGCTTCCGACTAAGTGTCTGGGCTATAAAATATTGTAGTCATCTAGCCCGGCCATGCAAAGTCTTTCACATGTGAGATGGTAAGATATGTGGCACGCTCATCGATAGAGTCGTGATGCACGACCGAAGTCGTGATGTCGACAGGAGTCAGGAAGTGCGAGTGGAGTCGAGATATATGACCAGAGTCACATCTTCCAACCGAAGTCGGGCATACGATCGGAGTTGCGTCTTCAAACCGAAGTCGGGCATACGACCGGAGTCACGCCTTTCGACCAGAGTCTGACATATGACCGGAGTCGTGAGATACATACATTATTAGCATGTATAATGGGTAATATATGATAAAAAGTTAGCTGATTTCCTCTTGTGAGTTATATGTCATGTTATCCACTTAGTCGGATGAGACCGTAGCCCGCAAGCATAGGGCGTATAGCCACGGAAGCGTGACCCGTATAGGATCGGATGTGGCATAGGTCATTACCGTGCATGGTGTGATATATTCGG
>VSTD030001250.1:0-13509 GCA_008808055.3 Sporobolus alterniflorus
TCTGAGAGAACAGGGGTATTTTCATCATCTTCAACATCATTGGTCTATTGGTTTCTTTTGATTCTTTTGCTGCGATGACAAAAATAGGGGTTGAGTGGTTCTATGAGTATCCTTCGATGATACTTTTTACATCTAGTCCAGTTTAAGACTGGTGGATCAATCTCTTGAACATCCTAGTGTGAGTCTTCCATTGTTTTTCCTAAGTACATTTAAAAAAAGACATTAGCATTTTGTAATTTTGATGTAAGAATCAAAACAGAGTTATAATAGAATGTACATTAAAAACTACAACTTATATCTACATACAAGAGAGTCTAGAAATTCACAATGCTGAAACCAACTACATCTCAAAAACATTCCTTAGGTTTGATATACTTTTTTCCTAATAAAATGTTCTTGCTTGTTGGTGACCGATGTTGCTTTTTTGGTAATGTTTCTCTTAACCTGACTTCATAATACAACAAAATAGGTAAAAGTTGCATTTGGAATTAGTAAAAGCTTAAAATTTGTTATGATGTAATGAAAAACAGAACATTAATAGAAATTTAGCAAAAATCAAATAGTGTAAAGAATATAGAAAAAACAAAAGAGCAGCATAAATAGTGGCCTTGAGAGAAGCTCATGATGAGACAGTAATAATAGGCTCCATTCTTTCTTCCTTTTTTTTGTGTATCAATCACTGAGCCGTCAATAGAAACAATGTAAAAAAATCGGCACTGAAAGAAATCCAAAGTAAAAGCTACAGGAAAAAGTTTTAACTGGAGTGTTACCTCGATGTTTCAGGAGCAGGCCTTACAAAAAGAACAATAAAATAATCCATGCAGTTTTATTTTTAGAGTTGGTGGGACCAGACCCAAAATGAAAACACTAATTGAAGTCAATTTTTTGTTTCAGTTTGGGTTTAGCCCGCCAGCTCTATGAAGAGCTGGATTATCTTAGTGTGCAAAAGAGGATAGGCAGTAGGAGGTAAAAATATAAATAACATAGAAGAGCCATTTATCTAGATGCAGAAATAAAGCATGTAAGGCTATCTCCAACCGATGATTCATTTTTTCATGATCCATTGTGTGTTTGCATCGTGCACAATGTTTGCATCGGTGAGGAAAATACATGGACTTCCAACGGCTACTCCATTCTCCGTGCACAATGTTTGCATCTCTGCCACCGCCATGCAGTCCCCGTCCTCGCCGGCGCTCGGGATCCCCATCCTTGCGCCCATTCTCCTTCGCCTCGACCTCAGCACCAGCTGTGCAGAGAACATGGCGGAGTACCTCGGCTCAGGGGTCAGCGGCGGTGGCGACTTCGGGTGAGCTCAGGGTCGGCAGCGGAGACTTCAGGTGAGCTCTCATGCACAACGTGGCCGCCCCACCCTGCCTTGAGATCTGGCGCATATGGGTGTCGTACGGCCACGTCAACGGCGGCCCTGTCGTCGTCCCTAGCTGCAGCGTAGACCTCAGAAAATCGGCGCATGGCGCGGTGCCTGAGCTCGCGCGTGTCTGCCTTGGCGGCGGATGGCGTCCGGGCTGTAGTGAAGAGGCAGTTGCCATCAGACTCGACCACGCGACGCCGTGCTCCTAGATCCGAGGCCCTCCATGCCTCTCTTCCCTTCCGCGCGGAGCACTACTTCTCCACCACCACCCTCTGCCACGCAGCCGCTGTTGACAAGGGCTTGACGAAGTTCGTCAATGTGCTTCACGGAACTGGAAGCGGGGAATAGCAAGAGCATCATCGACCGCGCCATCGCGCCGGTGGAGCCCTTCCATGCTGCCCTCCGTTGCGCGTCTGCGCTCATCGAGGTGATCGTGTCGCCCGCATTGACCAGATGTGGGGCGCCATCAAGGAGGCGGCAGCAAGGTCACGGGCCACGCCCGCGTGCGGTGGCTCACCGAGGTCGCGGCGGCGCTGTGGGCCATGTATGTGGGGGAGGTGGAGGAGATGCGGTTCGAGGGCCTGCTCGATGATGTGCTCCTCAGCATGGACCTCTTTGAGGAGGTGGAGGCCGCGGTGTACGAGCTCGGCACCAACGAGGAGGTGGAGGCCACGGCAAGGATGGCCAAGACGCTCTCAACCCCTCTTGTCCTCGTCAACGCCGAGAGAAACAAATGGGTGAGTCAGTTATCATGCCCCATATCTGGGTCCTCGGGGGATCGTGCTCCAGAATGGGTTCGGCGTATGGTTCACCGGTTGGAGCAGTTTACATCAGCTGCAGTGTCGCTTTTTGATTCATTTTAGGGTAATGAGCATCTGGAGATAGCCTAAGGATGGAAACTTGATGGCTACATGAACAGAGAAAATGAAGAAAAAGTACAAATAAATCTGGAAGCAAATGTAGAAATCTCCATTCGGTATCTATTAATGGCCACATTGTAAAAAATAGTTATTTTGCTACTGTAAATTCAAACAATACTCAAAACAACAGTAACATATTGAAAATGGTAGCATATGGCTCTCAGATTTTGTATCTATTCAATAATTTCTGGTAGAGGTTAGTTTTGCGGGTTTTCAGTGCTTGCAGTCGAAAGTGAAACAGAGGGAATAAATCATTGACTCCAATAATAACAACAAGGCCAATCCTAGCTAGGACAGTGCAAGCAAGAAGGACCACCCAAGATCTGCAGAGCCCATGTCAGGATAGAGAGAGAAATAGACAAAGCTGGAAAGTGAGCTTACAAGAAGAAAGCGACGTGAACAAGATTGGCAAAGGAGGGAGAATAAGGAAAGCATAATATCTTTTTACCCCTGAACCTAGCGGCGAGGGCAACTACTTTATCTAGAGATAGCAGCGTGGAAAGATCCAGACGGATGTCGGTGCATTGTCCATCGAACAGTGGACAGCCGGCATCGCTCATGGGAGGGGACGATCGGGATGAGTCACACTGTTGAGGTCAGGTAGCTGGAGTTTTCTAGGCGATGTGGACGACGCTAGAACCTGGCTAGGTCCAGCCTTATATGCACAGTAACAACAAGCACTGAACATCCAACACAATAGTATAACCTAACCAGATGTAATCTATGTATAATCATCGAGCTATCAACTGGGAAAATAGGCAACAAGAACATTGTTACTTACCATTAGATATAAAGTGTCAACAAGAACAGAAAGTAAAAAAGATCTATTTGCTGTTAAAGAACAAGAAACTGAAAGGAGCAAAGTAACCACAGAGGCAAATATGAGGAGGCAAAATCTGATGTTACAAATGAAGTGGTCACCCTACGCAGATCCAAGAAACTGAAGCCAGCAAAGTAACTACACAGATGTAAGAACGGGTACCAGAAGCGAAAGTAGGAAACCAGGGTCTAACATCTTAGGAAACAACACCCCTATGCAGTCTCAAGCCAACCTGACACCCCAAGGAAAAAAAGCGAGAGCGATAGAAACAACGAAAAAGACAGGCACATAAGACGGGGGAAAAAAGGAAGGCAATCAACCATCCAGCCTTCTTATCCAAAGAAACGAACCAGGATGGCACAAGCACAAAGGACCACCCAAGATCTGTAGAGCCCATGACAGCACAGAGAATGAAAGGGGCAGAGCAAGAAAGTGAACTCATCGGAAGAAAGCAACAGGAACAAGATTGGGAAAAGAGGGAGAAGGCGACGGGAACAAGACTGGGAAATAAAAGACAAGAAGGAAAGCACAAGATTTTTTTCCCTAAATCCGGCGGTGAGGTTGGCGACTTTATCCAGAGATAGTAGCATGGAAGAATCCAGACGGCTGCCAGTGCACCGTCCATCAGATAGAGAACGGCCAGTATTACTTGCGGCAAGGAACGACCAAGATGAGGGTGACTGATGGGATCAGGTAGCTGCCGTTTTATGGGCCACGTGGCCGATCTCAGAGCCTGATTAGGTGCAGCGCTATAATGAAGTTGACGACATCCATCAAAAAACAAACTTGTGCTGAACATAAATCTCTAATAATCATAACAATTGATGAATCATTTTGTTGCCAAGAAAATAGCCTGCAGAAAGTAAAATAATTTAATAAAGCCTGTCCATTCAACCATGTATGAAGGAAAGAATATAAAAAACACTATCTACCTACATTGAAAACATTATAAAACATACCCAAAATTGTAACTACAACTGAAAAGAGAAGCAAGTACATCAATGATGAAAGCAAGCACATTGGGAAATGTTCTTTTGGGTTGACATACTTTTTCTGAAAAAAATGTTCTTGGGTCTTGTTCACCAATATTGTTCTTTTTAACGTCTCTATTAACCTGTTTTTATAAAACGTTACAAGTAAAAAAGTCCATATGGAATTAACAAAAGTTAGTTATCTGCTGGTATGCAATGAAAAGCAGAGTATAATAATCAATATAAGCCGAATCAGAAAAACAGGAAAACCAAAGAGTGTAAAGAATATATAGATATAGATAAACAAAAAAAAGCAGCATCAGTAGTGGCCTTCAGAGAAGCTTATGATGAATTTCCAATAATAAGTTCCGTTCTTTCCCTTTTTTATGTATGAATCAATGGGCATGTAATAGAAGCAATGAAAAAAATGCTCAGAAAAAAAATTAATTAAAAGTTTCAGAAAAAGCTCAAAGTGGAGTGTTACCTTGATGTTTCAGAGACAGTGAAAAAAAGAACCAAAAAGATAATCTATGCAATCTTATCTTTAAATCTGGTGGGACGAAACACAAAGTGAAAACACCAATTGAAGCCAATTTTTTGTTTCAGTTTGTGTTTAGCCCACTAGCTTTGCGAGGCAATGGATCATTCTAATTGTTAGAAGGAGATGGGCATCAAGGGAAAAAGGTATAAACTACAGAGAAGAACCATGTATCAAGATGAAAAAAGCACCCTGTATATACACTTGGATTCGTATATGCGGCAGATTTCTATTTCCAAACAGAAACCTGACCTTAGCACCAATTTTGAATCAACCTTTCACTGGCAACAAACCAGGCTGCAGAAAACAGAATAATAAGACGAAGCCTATTCAATCAACTGTAAATGAAAGAGAAATCTAGGAAACAAACACTAGCTAATCTAGAGCTACACCCAACCAATCAAAGAAGAAGAAAACTTACAGCCACTGGAACACATACCTGCAGGAACTAATAGGATGCAGCCTATCCATGAAAACAAACAATCTAGTTTATTTAGAGCTACACCTGACTAAACAAAGAAGAAGGAAATTCACAATCAGCCTTGAGTGGAAGGGTATCCAATCAACCCTAAACAAAAAATAAATAAGTAAGTAAATAAACAAACAAAATGAATAATTTTAAAAGAACAATTTAGTTAATCTAGGGTTGCACCCAAGTTTCAGTTTAGGAATTAAACCTGAGTAAGAACAAGAAGTTCTCCATCAGCACCTTTCACTGCAAACAAAACCAGCCTGGACAAAATAAAACAATAAGATGAAGTCTATCCAATCAACTGTAAATGAAAGAAAAATCTAAAAAAACAATTCAGCTAATCTAGAGCTACACCCAACCAAGCAAAGAAGAAAACTTACAACCAGTGGAGCACCTGCCTGCAGAAACTAATAACAGGATGAAGCCTATCCATGCAAACAAACAACCTAGTTAATTTAGGGCTACAACTGGCCAAACAAAGAAGAAGGAAATTCACACTCAATCGCTAGAGTTGAAGGCGCTGCTACCGAGTCATAGTGGGACCAGATCATAAAACTATCCAGTTAACCCTAAACATAAAAAAAACAAAACAAACAATTTACCTAATCTAGTGTCGCAACTGATCAAGCAAAGGAGAAGAAAAATGACAACCAGTGGAGCACCCAGCTACAGAAACCTAGATAATAAGATGGAGCCTATCCATGAAAACAAACAACCTAGTTAATTTAGGGTTACACAGAAACTTAGATAATAAGATGAAGCTCATCTCACTACCCAGTTAACCCTAAATGAAAAAGAATGAAAAAAACAAACAATTTACTTAATCTAGCGTTGCAGCTGACCAAGCAAAGGAGAAGAAAAGTGACTATCAGTGGAGCACCCAGCTGCAGAAACCTAGATAATAAGATGAAGCCTATCCATAAGAACAAAGAATACTAGTTAATTTAGGGTTATACAGAAACCTAGATAATAAGATAAAGGTCATCCCAAACAACCTAGTTAATTTAGGGTTACACCTAACCAAACAATGAAGAAGAGAATTCACAATCAGTCTCCGGAGTCGAAGGTGTTGCTCCTGAGCCAAAGCGGCAGCAGATCAGGTAAGAATAGAGAGAGGAAGGAGGTGAGCAACACAGCCATGCCTAGATGGAGACAACTGCTGGAGGCGGCGGCGACATCAGTCTGTTGAGGTTTGGGTGTTGCTGCCGAGCCAAAGCAGCAACAGACTGGGTAAGAACGGAGAGAGGAAGGATGCGAACAACACAGCCACACTGAGATGGGGACGGCCACCGACGACGATGGTGACATTAGTGCCCTGAGGCTTGTGTTCTAGAGAGGCCGCCGACGAGGAGCGGACCTTGCGTGAGGATGAGCAGGAGGACAGGACACGGCGACAACAACCAACCAGCGGAAGGAAACGAGCCGCACCGGAGGCGATGGAGATGGTGATGGCACCAGAGGATGAAAGAGGGGGAGGCAAGCACAAGGCTATGCTTCTTCTTTTTTCACTACGCTGGCGGCCTTATCTAGAGACGAACACTGTGGAAGGATCAAGGCGGCTGTTGGTGCACCATCCATCAGGCAGTGGACGGCCAGCATCGCTCACGGAAGGGGATGGCTGGAATGAGGCTCACTGTTGAGATTGGGCAGCTCCAGAGAGAGCAGTGTGGAAGAATCTGGACGGCAGCCGATGCACCGTCAATTGGGTAGCGGATGGCCGGCAAGCTCATAGGAGGGGACGGTCAGGATGAGGAGCACTATTGAGATCGGGTGGCTGGAGTTTTCTGGGTGACGTGGATGGCCTCAGGGACCGGTAGGTGCAGCGCTCTAATAAACTAAATGTTTGATAGTCTTTTCTATCTCAAGAGAAGTATGCCACTGACATTTTGCACCGAGCAGGGATGCTAGCATGCAAACTGTGTCCCACTCCTATGTCCACCTCAGGAAAATTATCTACAAATGATGGTGAGAAACTTGGCCCAGAAGACATCACCAAATATCGAAACATTGTTGGTGCCCTTCAATACTTATCTCACACTCACCCGGATATGGCCTTCTACATTAATCAGGTGTGTCAATACCTTAATTCTCCGACTATTGTTCATTGGACTGTTGTAAAATGTATCCTCCGATACATCAAATATACCTTCAAGACAGGGCTAAAGATTCGCAAGTTGAATTCTACACTCCTCAACTCCTTCTCGGATGCTTATTGGATCAGTTTCTCCGATGATCACAAGTCGACAGGAGGGTTTGTCGTATTTCTAGGTCCTAATCTTCTCTCATGGTGTGCCAAGAAGCAACCGACAGTTTCATCGATCCAGCACAAAAGCGGAATACAAATCTATGGCTAATGCTACCACCGAGCTCATGTGGGTGCAATCTCTTCTTCAAGAACTTCAAATATCATATCCCAAGGGTGCTTGACTATGGTGTGATAACATGGGTGCCAAGTACCTCTCATCTAATCTTGTCTTTCATGAACGGATGAAACACATTGAAGTAGATTATCACTTTGTGTGAGATCAAGTCATGAAGCGACTACTCGATGTCAGGTTTGTTTCGACTTATGATCAACTTACTGATGGATTCACAAAAGCTCTCAACCAACAACGGTTTCAGGACTTCGCTACCAATCTCAACTTGCTCGCGTCCCACCAAGTCTCGATTGAGGGGGGGTGTGAGTGAACGTAGTCTGTTAAGGTTAGTTTGGTTGTTATCGCATGCATTGTTTGTAATCTGATCTGAACCAACTCTCAGCCGGCTGTTGCGGTAGATTGGATAGGTTCTGTTGTAACTCCAACAGACCCCCAAGAGATTGGTTTGCTCCTTGTAACAGCCATTCGTCAGGCTTGTGGCGCTATATAAACACGTAACACGCGACCACGGTGGTGAAAACGCTTCAACCAGGCGAGGTGTACAGACACTCCATGCAGCATGGCAGGTAACACCTGCTCTCAGTAGTGACCGTCGAAATTGTCAACATGATGCCCTCCTCTGGCATCGTGTTGGACGTCCATGAAACTGGAGCGTGTGAAGGACAGGAGCTTCACGGCCCAACAGGTGTTCGTTCCCCCTACCAACCACCGTTCCCACTAACCATCAATGCCCATCCATGATATACCTCCTCCCGTCCTCCGTCTCAATTTAGTTGGCACTTTACCTCCCCACACGAGAAATAAGGAGAGGTGAAAAAGTGGAAGGAAAGAGATAGAGTTAGAGATTTATTAGGAAGAGAGAAAGTTGTATTAGAAAGTGAGAATGAGAAGTATTTTAGGATTACTTGAGAAGACTAAAGTGACAAGTATTTTGGTTGGGAGTAGCAGGACTCACCAGTGTATAGGATTAAGAATCCCACGGTCGCTTACATACGACATTGCCTCGTTTCAATATCCTTTGACCCTAATAGATGAAAGTCCACTGCCGACAAATTCCCTTTTCTATAACATTTATGTATTTTGGGGTATAGATAATTCAAAATTTTGTTGCCGCAACAAATGGAATTTACCATTGTACCAATATAGTTTAACGGCGGCAGCACTTTCAATAAACTTGTTGCAACAACCTCTGTGGCTTGGAAAGGTCGCTATAAACTAATACAAAACTATCAATAACACCCCCATCCACGGTCCTCCTTTTTGACAAATCAGAAGGATATCTAGCCACAGTTAATCATCGAAACCTTAATGCCCTAAAAAATTGCTGAAACCTTAATAGTCTGAGACTTTTAGTGACATGCATGTTAATCCTCTCCAACAAGATGCATTCAACATGGACAAAAGGCCTTCCATAAATACTCTGAAGGTTTGTGCGAGCTGAGGATTTTTAGTTAATTTAGGATTTTGTTAATGTGACTTGAATGTAGCAAAATTTCTTCTTGATGCTCTTACCGCAAAATATTGTTATTTATTTCTCAATTTTCTGGTGCACATTTCAGAAATGTCCATGCCACCTCATAGGGCATGCATAGGAGCCGCCGGTGAAAAGGATTGGGTTCTATTCTATTTAAAGAGGGTAGCAGTGTCTTTTCCTACTCTTGCTTCCACTGATACTTTCTTGGACGACAAAATTAGGAGACGGAGGGAATACTGGGTTTAGAGCATCTCGAAAGTCCATAAACTGTCCATAAATCAAATTAATTGGGTTTAGTAAAAAAATCATCTTCAACGGGCTCCTCAAAACAACTTACATATTTATCTCTCCTATTATACCTATATTTTTATGACCCACTTAAGTTCTTCTCTTCACATGTAAGCTATCCAACTCAGTAGCTTAATCATTGTTACATCATCACTAAATAATATAAAATTTTAAAATGATTAATCTGACTCATATGACATCTATTTTAAATTTGTTTTCATCATTGTATTATACACGATGAGATGAACAAAATAAAATCTCACTTGTATAAGTTTTAAGAATTTTTAAATTAACTTAATTTGCATATGTTTACATTTGCAATACATTTAAAATCTTGTTTTCACCTTTAAATTTTGAATCTTTTCACGAGATGAATAAAACAATATCTCACTTGCATACGTTTTAAGAAATTTTAAATCAACTTAATTTGCATATGTTTATATTTGCAATACATTTAAAATCTAGTTTTCACCTTTAAATTTTGAATTTTTTCAATCAAATCTTAAAATGTCTATTTTTGAAAAAATTCCAAAGCTTGGTTTGATTCTAATCTCCTCTATTTTTAATTCAAAAGTTTAAATTTTTTTATTTAAACTGCAGCAGTCAAAATTCTTCTCCATAATTTTCTTTCGACCAAAGAATCTCTCTTTTTTAGCCCATTCCATTTTGGCATCCTGTTTGATCTCCACAATAGTATCCAGACCAAATAGACTTTTGGGCCCAATTGGCCCAACTAGTTGTCTTCCACCTTAGTTCAATGCAGATGCTGCCCGACTCCGACTGTCGGCCACAGCCACACCGCTGCATCCTCTAGTCGCCTCTCCGCACGGGAACCAAGAGTCACCCCATGTGCTCCTTTCCCCTTCTGAAACAGGTGCTGCCCCTTCCTGTCTTCTCCCTGAAACAGAAGAACTCCGATCGCCACCGGTCATTTCTCCTAAATGGCACCGCCTCCCCTCCCTCCACGACCCTATAAATGGCGCTGGGAACCTCACAATCCATCGCCGCATTCATTCCCCGCTTTCCTTTGAGGTTCTCTTATGCAAGAATTCATTCTCGCCGGAGCTCAAGTCATTGCCGCCACATTAGAACCAAACACCAATTACAATCTACAGTCTGCACCCGGTCCACACCATTTCCATATGAAAATAAATTCAAATTCCAGGAAAAATATCAGAACTTTACACTAACACCTCTGCCTTTTTGAGAAATTATGTTCCAATCTCTGGCTCTGAGTAAAATTTGGTTCCAAAGATATTTTGAAATTCTACAGCATCGCATGGGGTTATTAACTAGTTTATAGCTAGAAATCGAGAAAATTCTATGTCCCCAATCGTACTCTTTTCAATAGATCAAACAAATATTGTGGATCCAAATGTTGACATGGCCTAATCAAAAGGGGATTGTCGAAGGAGGAGAAAAAATTGACCCCAATATTTTTAGGGGTGATCTAAAAAGAAGTTTTGATGGACTATTTTCCGTACCTTTAGAGCATCTCCGAGTGAGCTTCAAAAAATAGTTTTTCAAAACTTTTCTGGTCACCTCAAAACATATCGAGGTCAATTGTTCCCTCCTCCAATAATTCCCTAAAACTGGATCTAACAACACTTTTAATTAAGTGATGTTATCATTTGGGTGCACAATATTTATTTATTCTATTGAAAAGAGTAGGATTTTTTTAGATAATGTGGAAAGAATAGGATTGGGGGCATCCAATTTTTCCTGTTTCAAGCTACAAATGAGGTGACTATAGAGGAAAATAAATCTATGAGTTATTTTGAAAGTTGTTGGATATGTCTTTTTAACTAAATCACATTAATTTGATTTAGGGGGAGTTTATGGGGCTCTCTTGAGGATGCTTTAAGATGCTCGCAAGTCAATTCATGAGCAGAATCATACTAACTAAGTAGAGCACTAGATGTCGTCCGTTTCTTCGTACAACTTTGACTTATACCAGTGAAGTGGTGATATAGAATTGAAGACCACATGACAAAAAAATTTAAGAGGTCTTAAATATAAAATTTGTACCCATGCATGAGATATTTTCATTTTAAGGTGTCATATCCTACTTTCACAACACTGTTTGACCCACTAGCTCCCCTGCAGGACCAATTTTAGATAGGAGATATTACACCATTATTTTAGTTTGTCATATGACATGGTTCTAACAGATATGTTAATGCTATATCAATTATATCATATTATATAAAGAATATCGCTATCATGGAGAACAAGGAAAATAATCTATTCCATCTGTTCTGAAGTTGTTGGTGTTAGAACAAGATTTCTAGTTAGAAATTAACAGATTTATTTGTTCGAACCACAACAATTTAAGAATGGAAGGAGTATGTTAAATAAGAGTGAAATACATGAATGATCATTATACTTGTGTGGCTGTTTCATTTTAGCGATTGTACTCATAAAACTGTAAGTTGTGACCACTGTGCTAGTGTTTTAACAAAGGTGACTTAAGGTAGGTTACCATTATTATAGATGTACTCCCTTCTAGAATTTATTTTTGCATTTGTGTTTCTACCCACCATTATTATAGATGTTTCTACCCACCGAAAGCAAGAAACGAGAATCATTGTACATGCACTAGTTACTCATAAATATGATCGATACTATTGCTCCTTGTTATCACAACCGCAGATTTAAGTCCGGATTGAACTTGTCGTAAACTGGAAGAGGTTCTTTGTCCTAGCCTTCGTACATGACTGCTGCTGATTTTCGTGCTAGTCGATCGAAGGTGCTTTGTCATGCTGCTCTTCGATTGCGCGTTCCGTTGACGTCGTTTGGCATTCACAGCCAGGACTGTGATTCAAAGAGAACGAAAGGAGCAACAAAGCCAGACCCTACCACAACGTAGAGGAAATCATCTCACCATGCCTCTTTCCAAAACTAAGAGAAAGAAGAGATGTGAAGCATTATCTGAAAGGATGGAATGAAGGGATGTAAATACAAAATTAAATTATTTGTGCATTTATAGTTTTATGAGTACAATGACCAAATTGAAATGAACACACAAGTATAATGGTCATTTGTGCATTTCACTCTTAAAAAATAGTTGATCTGCATGGTTGACCTAATTTTGATATGTAATTGTTGGTTTTCTCTTGTTTGTCAAGCTTGTCATGTTTGCCTCTAACTTTTGAAAAATACATCAGGTTTGCCTCTATAGTTACACATTTCACTACAGGAAATCAGCAAAAATTTATCGGCCAAAAACTGATGAATTTATGTTCATCGGTTTGTCGGTCACATCAGACCGATGAATTTAAGACTCATAAGTTCGTCGGTCTGACGTGGTCTTTGAATGCTTAGGATTCGGAATGACAAAGGAAAGGAATATAAACTCTTCTTTCAGACATTTATTCAGAGGGAGATTTTAGGGCAGGATGAAACTGGCCAGCAAGAGTATGGGCTACTATCGGTATTGTATGCTTTGAAACTATCCATCAATAGACCAAAATGAGCACTCCTAGAGTCTCTTGCAAATACTAGATTAAAACGGTCCAGAGCCTGCCAAGCCTCACCATCCGTAGGATGTGACAAAATGTTGGACTCTTCACTATTACGTTTCCCTTCCTTATACTATCTCATTCAATTTGATGTTTCTTCAGATAGGAACAATCGTTTCAGCCTTGATGTGATAGGTATATAACAAAGCTACTTGATGGCCAACTTTGTGGTAACAAAGACTCCATCTTTGTTTACCACTTTCACGTATCTAGACCTACCACAATGCATGTATTCAGTGACATCCTTGTTCTTCTTCTAGAACAACATGCAATTCTTTTTGCACACATCAATCTTCTCGTAGTTCATACTGAGACTCGTCAAAATCTTTTAGACCGGTATAAGTCTTTCGATGAGTTATGCTTCATCGGTATGAGATCAATAATCAATTTTACAACATCGTTGTAGCATTGATTTGAGAAATTGTACTACAATTTCATCACCATACGTGCCACCGCCTGTAGTACGGTCACATCGATGCCATCATGCACTTTTTCATCTGAGGCAGCAAGGAGCCTATAGAAATTATGCACCCGCGTCGATTGTGGTATGCGACATGTGTACGGACCTCATCCTCATGTGTTTCGATAACCCAGAGGGGCTGAACTGACCAGGTACTTGCCTAGTTGGCATGGTTCCCACATTCCCGAGCTGGCTAACGATCTGAGACTTGGCACCATAGTACCAAGTCAGGATCTGAGTGGAGCTTGAGTCACCATAGGTGGGTGAGAGTTAGCATGGGCAAGTGCCTCTCCATAGG
>VSTD030001251.1:0-13508 GCA_008808055.3 Sporobolus alterniflorus
CAATTTGCCTATTACTTGTTGAGGTCATACAGTCTTACACACTATTGATCTAATACAATTGTGACCAACTGCATATCATAGCACTTCCTTGATATATCTTATACGTGGTAATGCTCCAAGCATTTCCCATCTATGGAAATTCGGGTGCGCAGTGTACTCACCGATTTTGCCACCGAAGTGTACCTCAACATGCCCCACCCCCAATAGAAAATTGGGGATCAACGTGGGATATCACTCCCTGCCGATTATTAAGTACCTGGAGCCACTGACTAGGGATTTATTTACAGTCTGGTATACTGATTGTATATTTAATGAGGATCATTTTACAGCATTAGGGGGAGATTACAAGTACCATTCAGATTGCTAGGAAATAAATTGGGATGACAGGTTCATCATCTCTTCTGATCCACATAGAAAAGAAACTAAACTTAAAGTTCAAAACATTTGCAAAATGTTGTAAATAATTTGCTAGATGCATTCATTGATTAAAAAGGTGTCACTAAGTCCTCGAATCATGCGGTAAATGCACCCGAAAGAGTGGAGGTACATAAGAAAACCACTCAAGTTCATTCTATAACGTGGAGGGGGAGGGCTGCTACCACCAAGAAGGATAATGCAACTAGTAAGTGCCCAAGGAAAGAGAAGACAAGACATATTCAAGAGATAGTGAATGTGAGTCAACCTGTGGTTGATAGACACCCTGTGGACACTAATATTCCACATTCTAGCACTCAAACGCGCTATATAAATGAGAATACTAGCACATCGAAAACCCTGATGAACTCGTATTGGGAAATCATGAGACATCAAATGGGATAAAAGAGATTTTCATCAATTGTCAACCCATACTTCTCAACCATCATTGCTGAAAAATGTCCTTACCGATCTAGATCCTAAGACCACGGTAGAGTGCAAAAGGCACTCGGACTAGAATAAATGGAAGGAAGCAATTGAGGTTGAGCTTAACTCGCTTAAGAAAAGAAAGGTATTCACTGAAGCGATACCTACACCTCCCAGAATCTTTCATGTTGGATTCAAATGAGTATCCATTTGAAAACAGAATGAAAACAATGTGGTGATAAAATATTAAGTGAGGCTGGTTACACAAGGGTCTACGCAGAGACCCGACATTGATTTTAATGAAAATTACTCTCTATTTATGAATGGAATAACCTTCTGATATTTAATATCTCTGACAATATCAAATTATCTATCTTTGCAGTTGATGGGTGTTGTGATCGCATATTTATATGAGTCATTAGATTTGGATATATACATGAAAGTTCCTAACGGAATTCCTGTTCCGAATATATATGCAAATTGCAACATGTATTCTATAAAGATTGCCAAGTCACTACATGGCTTGAAGCAATAGGGACGAATCTGGTACAACCTTTTGAAAGAGTTTTTCCTAAACAAAGGATACTCTAATAGCGATGATTGTCCATGTGTATTCATCAGAAGATCCACTACTGGATTCTGTATAATCTCAGTTTATGTGGATGACCTAAATATTATTGGTCAAACAAAAGATATTGATGAAGCATGTAATCATCTTAAGACGGAGTTCAAGATGAAGGATTTAGGTAGAATCAAATTTTCCTTAGGATTGCAACTAGAGAACCTTCAAACGAGTATTCTCGTACACCAGTCTGCTTATGCCCAGAAAGTATTGGAGCGGTTCAATATGGACAAGGCCTATTCGACTAGAACTCCTATAGTTGTTCGTGCCTTAGAAAAGGAAACAAACCTATTCAGCTCGAAAGAAGAGGGAGAAGAGGTGTTGGGACCAAAATATCCATACCTAAGTGTCATTGGTGCGCTGATGTATCTTGCAAAGAATACAAGACATGGCATTGCTTTTGTAGTGAATTGTCTTGTAAAGACATAGCACAACTCCTACAATGCGCCATTGAAATGACATCAAGAATATCTTACGATATTTAGTTGACACCATAGATCTTGGGTTATTCTTTTAGAAGAACCAAGAATTTGGATTAATCGGGTATGCAGATGCTCGCTATTTATCAGATCCCTAAAATGCCATGTCACAAACATGATACATGTTTTTTACACAATGGAACAATAATTTCTTGGAAGTCATGTAAACAGACTATAGTATCTATGTCAACTAATCATTCAGAAATTATTGTGTTATACGAGGCTTCATGTGAGTGTGCCTGGTTACACAGAATAATTGATCACATACAAAAGTCATGTGGTATAGGTGCAATTGGATCACCCACAATTATCTATGAAGATAATGCAGCTTATGTTGCACAAATGCAAACGGGATATATCAAGAATAATTATACAAAACATATTTTTTTCTAAAATTATTTTACCCACATGAATTACAAGAAAGTGGGGAGATTAGTATCTTGCAAACTAGTTGATAACCCTGCGTGATGTGGTGGGATTTTATAATACCTTATATTTATTTGAAATTTGGAGCGGGGTTTTATAATACCTTATATTTATGTGAAATTTGGAACTTAATAATGATGTAAAGAAGTAGGGGTAACGTTGTAAACTCATAAATGCAAATGCAGTAGAAATAAGACAATTGAGTGATTTTAAGTAATGGTCATAATTGTAAATAATTAAAATGATTATTTGTGTCAAAGTATGTAGAGATCACTTTGTCTTGTATGAAACTTAAGTTTATCCATTACATTGCTTTTGTAGTGTGTTTCTTGTCAATGATGTGTGAAGAGGAATGAAGTTGATGATGTATATGTGCGTAAAAGTACTCCTAGTGTCCATAGTAGTGACAATTAAAATTGTAGAGGCTATAAAAATGTATAGTGATGATAGTTTTAAAAAAGACATTAGCAGCGAACCTTTGCAACAAAAAATACCAATTGAGTTTTACATTGAAAAAGGGATCAAAATTGTTAGGTCCAGTACAGACAGTGCAGGTGTGAAAGAACGTTGGGATGGGTTCTTGTCCATTCAGTTAAATAACTCAAAATTCCTTAATAATTGAAATACATTGTAATTGAAACACTTGTAAGAAATTATTGTACCACAAAACAGATCACTGACAGTTCAAATATAATAAGAGAACTTATAAAACATAGAAAAAATCATGCAATCCCTCAACACAATAGGCACCAAATTCAATATCAGCATTTCTTACTTGTGCATGTATTGCTTGTACTTGTGACACCAGCATAGTCCAATTCCCCTTTCTCATGTTGCACCAAACAACACAGAAAAAGATAGATATTCGAAATTAGAACTCCACAACAATTCAATCCCAGGAGCCTTGAACTTACCTTGTTCTAGACAAAAATCAACTAAGCAATGAGAGTACCTTAGGATCAGCGTTGTTCTCTCAAGAGCAAGTGCAGAAAAGAAATTGCCAAAGATCAATCCCTCTGTTTCTCCCAAGAATTCATTCCTACATCCTCAACTATTCAATCTTAGATGAGCCTTAAACTTAGCTTGTTCCAAACAAAAAAATACATACAACGACTAATTTTCTTTATTTTTTGAAAAAAATTGGATATGTATTATACCGATTGGATTCAAAATTCGATAAAGATCCAGCATAGCTCTGTTATACAAATAACAATGAAACTACTAATTCGATAAGATTGTGAGATGGTAAGAGACATAAAAACTTACTTGGACAGATGACAGTGCAAGTGGTGGATATTGTTTGGCAAACATAGTCATGTATCAGGTCACCAAAAGTCCAAGTGTCTTGCTTGATCAAGAAGTAGTAATCCATATCTATATCATTATTCATATGCAATATCCTCGAGAATATAGATTATAGACCATAATGAATAGACATACAACCATTAATTTTGGGGGCGGGGGACCAATGAAAATACCAAACATAATTATTGCTTTGTTCTAATAAATCTACAATGTGACCTATTCTAATAGAGCCATTTTTCATCAGTTAATGGAGCATTGACACTTAAGAAATTTCTAGGGCCAAGTCAACATAATCTAAATCAATAATCACACTGCATCTAGAACTCCTAAGGCTAGTAGATCACAACATCAAAAAAAGAATGAAGATGAGGAGAGGCAAGGGGGTGCGAGCAGAGAAGAGGTGAGCGGACACGAAGTGCCATGGCTGCTGCACACCGGAGTAGTGGCCTGCTGTTGGGTCACCACAGATAAAGAGGTGCTAGAAGAAGTAAGAGAATAAGATTTCCTTTAGCTGGAGCTACAGAATCATGCTTCTTGCATAGGGGAGGACATGAGTTGCTGATGCTTGTGAGGAAGAGAGAGTTCCAGAGAGAACGGGGAGGGAGCCACCTCTGCGATAGCAATGAGGAAGGCGAATGCGCCACACTTCTTGGTGTGGGCGAGCAGCTCGTTCTATGCGAAGATGGCATCCTGAGGCGTTGAATCTTGACCTGCGGGTTGAA
Source organism: Sporobolus alterniflorus (assembly GCA_008808055.3). Classification (NCBI taxonomy): domain Eukaryota; kingdom Viridiplantae; phylum Streptophyta; class Magnoliopsida; order Poales; family Poaceae; genus Sporobolus; species Sporobolus alterniflorus. The sequence goes on from VSTD030001251.1 coordinate 4,395, forward strand.
GAGAGGCTTGGACTCAGCGATGGTGGCACGCACGTCACAGATTAGGTCCTTTGCCTAGAAGTCGAGTTGTCATGCTTCCTTGGCTGCTAAAGCAAGCACTAGGTCTGAGGTGGCCGACGCGGAGGCGGCGCTGAGCATGCGGAGTGTGAAGGTCAGGCTACGGTGGAGCGAGGAGAGGAGATGGAGGTGGCGCGCGTGGTCGAGGTGTAGGCGGCGGTGGCAGTCGCGTCCGAGGCCTGCTTCCAGATCTACTCCACCCAAAGACGTTTCCCATCCACAGGTGGCAATGGTGGATCTTGCTCAGCTTTTGAGTTGGGAGAGAGGGGAAGGGGAACCAGTGAAAGGGGAGGTGGCAGGGTGGTGTAGGAGGAAGGTTTGCTGTATGATGTTAATAAAGGTTACCATAGCTTAGGAGGAGGGGAATGGGTGGCTGTTAGAAGATGTCAATCCTACTATGTTACGATTGGAATCCATGTGAGGACTCATGTACCGAGTAGGACTAGAGGTCCATGTCCTAATTGGACTCTTCATATTGTAACCGAGTCAGGTTGTGACTCGTTGTAACTTGTTGTAAATTTCCTGGCCTCAGTGCCTATATAAACAAGCATACAAGTCCATATGAGTTGTATGAGTCGACTCAATTTATTTCTCTTATATGGTAATCAGAGCAACCTCCTTTGTTAAACACATCTAGCTTGGTTCATCATGTCATCCTCCAGGTCTACAATGATGACCATCAATCTGATGCCCGTCGGAGAGAAGCTGTCATGCGACAACCACGTTCTATGGAAAGCGCAAGTCCTTGTAGTCCAGAGAGGGGTGCAACTCATTGGGTTCTTGGATGGCATGAACAAGGCACTGACAGCAAAAATTATCGTCAAGTCATAGAAGAGCTCAGATGAAGAAACTCAGGAGATGCCGAACCATGCCTTTGATCTGTGGAAGGCTCAAGAATAACATGTTCTGAGCTATCTATTAACCTCCATATCACGTGATGTCCTCATTCAGGTTGTTGCTCTTCTGTCGGCAGTAGAAGTGTAGAAGCACATCGAGACCTCATTCATGTCCCAGTCACGTGCCAGGGTGATAAACACCAGGATGGCTCTTGCCACCACTCAGAAGGGGTCGTCCACCATCGTTGAATACATAGCCAAGATGAAATCCTTGGTTGATGACATGGTGTCGGCTGGGAAGAAATTAGACGATGAAGAATTGAGCTCATATATCCTTGCAGGTCTTGACTTTGAGTACAATGGAGTTGTATCATCCATTTCTGTGCATGTGTCAAGCCAATCAACTTTGGAGAGTTGTACACACAGCTCATTGCCTTTGAAATCCGACTAGATCTACAGAACAGTGGATAGCAACAAGTCCAAACATTTGAGGCCTCGATCAACAACGCTTCACATGGTCGAGGTGGTCCCTTTAGATGATGAGGTGGCCGTGGTCCTGGCTCACGCGGTGGTGGTCACGGTCGTGATGGTGACTTCTCCAACATGTCACGAAACAAGTTTCCTCCTTGCCAATTAAGCGAGCGCACCAATCATCCTGTTTTCAAGTTTTACAACAAGTTTGACCCTACCTATATGGGAGATGAGAAGAGTGCAAACACAACATCATCCTATGGCATGGATTCAAATTGGTACACCGATTCTGGTGCAATGGATCACATCAAGGGAGAGTTGAACAAACTGATCGTGAGAGACCTACAATAGAGGACATCCAATATACACCGCAAGTGGGTTAGGTATGCATATTAAACATGTTGGGCATGCTATTATTCGTTTTTCTCATCGTGATCTTAAACTCAACCATATCCTTCATGTTCCTCAATCATCAAAGAGTCTTGCCTCTGTTCATAAAATTACCTCTGACAATAACATTTTATTTGAACTTTATCCTGATTTCTTTTTAATCAAGGATCGGGAGTCAAGGAAATCTCTTCTTTAAGACCGATCTAAAAGAGGAATTTATCCTCTCTCTTGCAGCACATTGACCTCATCTCAAGGCAAAAAGCTTCTCAATGTTAATAAACCCTCTTCATCCATTGTTAGGTTTGTGGTTAGGAACAATAATCTTCCTTGTGTTAGTGATCCATCATTAGATCTTGTGTATGATGCTTGCCAACATGGCAAGAGTCATCAGTTACCTTACCCAAAGTCTACTAGTGTTTCTACATCTCCTTTAGAGCTTATTTTCTTCGATGTATGGGGTCCTGCTTGTAATTCAATTAAAGGAAATAAATATTATGCTAGTTTCATTGATGATTTCAGCAAGTTCACATGGATCTTCTTACTCAAACACTAGTCTGAAGTGTTTTAATCTTTTTGAGAATTCCAAAATCTTGTTGAACAATTGTTTGACAAGAAAATTCTTGTTGCGCAAACCGATTGGGGTGGAGAGTATCAAAAATTGAATACTTTCTTTCATCAAATCAGGGCAAACAAAACCCGGCTTCGGCGCCAGCGCCCAAACCCTACCCTCATTTATTCTCTTTCTTCGCTCTCTGCTTCGTGTCGCTCTGAAAACGAGCTCAACACCCACCGATGAGTGAAAAATGAGAAGATCGACCAGTGCCGCCGCATGCCCCCTCGTCGGCGCACGCGCCCACTGATGGGTGGACATGCCACCGTCGAGCGGCTCCACGGCGGGGCTCTGATCGCGCGCTCCTTCAAGGAGCAGTGACCACGGCGGGCCTAAGCACAATGACAATGGCTCGGTTCCTTCCTGCTCAGCGGTTCTCAACTCCGAGCGTGCTACCGTTGGGGCAAACAAATCGATGTCCGACGGCGGCGCACCGAGGGTGCTGGGGTTTGAGCGAATTACAGCAACAACTCCTTCCCACATGGCATAACTACGGCCGGCGGTGTTCACCTTCTACCCCCACGGCACCCCTAAAAGCAGCTGCGGCCATGGCAGGTCCCGAGCTCCTACCAACGATGGCTCGTCTTCTACCCGCGCGCCGGCACAGATCAACGGCCGGCGGTGGTCACTAGGCGATGGCTCGGAGGTCCTGCCTCCTCTTCCCGAAGGCCGACGTCCAAGACAAGGGTGGATCTGGTACAATAGAGACGCGGTAAGTCCCTAACCCTAGGGTTAGGGTTACGATTCAATTCACTTTTGATTCTTCTGATCCATCGTCGCTTTCTCCCTTCTGCGGGACAAGAAAATTGGATCGACGGTGGCGGCAACTTCAGAGAACCCGACGCCACCCTAACCCTAGCATAGACAAACCCTAAATCTGGCTCTGATACCATTGTAGATGTTCTAGGAATGGGATTGACTAAGGTTTCATCTAGCAGGGTCCTTGACTAGGTGATTCATTTGCGGATCTTGAGCCTCTGCTTGGGTAGGGTATAAGGGGGTTCCATACCATAGGGCTGGAGGTCGAACGCGAACCGAAGACGACACCGGCATAGAGGAAGAAGGGCGTGACAGCAGTGGTGCATCCCACCGCTATGACGCCATAGGGGATCAGGCCTTCTGTGTAGTGTTCTACTTTTTCTGGCTGGGAGTGAACGTTGGTTCACGTGCCCATTATATAGGCGCTGACGGTGGGGCCCACTACCCCTTAATTGAGAGGATTGCCCCTGATCAGGGCGGAGAGTTAGACTTGGGTCCCTTGTGGCCCAAGCCCATTGGAGATCAACTCCAACAACAGTAAGCTGCAGGAGTTGGAAAGAATCCATCTTTCTCATCATCATTGCTGTGACTATTTTAGCATCCTTGGTTATTCTAGTCCTACTCTCTTCAATGCAAGATACACTAGGAAGACCATTGGCTCGATGCATGGAATTTCTGCAGACATGGGTTTTTGTTCCAGAGAACGTCGAGCGAAAAATTACTTGTGTCATAGGAAACTTCAAATCGTGAGGAAAAATTACATAGCAAGCTGGTCTGAACCCACCTGGTGGCTTCTGGTCTGCTGACAATGACAAAGATCATGTCGCAGGCAATCCAATCCTTCATGATATCAATCATAAACGTTACAAGATATTATTCTGCTTCAATGCTATCTCATTCATGGCATCAATTGTCGTGATCATGCTTCTTCTGAGTAAATTTGTTAGGAAGAAAGAGGTACAACTCGAGGTATTGTTGTTAATCATGATTTTAGACCTGCTGGCTCTCATGACAGCTTTTGCTGCTGGAAGCTGCCGGAAATTTTGGACGTCAGTCTATGTTTTTGCGCTAGTAGCTGCTGTGATGATATATCTTGTGATTGTTGTTATTTTGTCGAGACAAATTGAAAAAATACCTGAGAAAGTGGAAGGTTAAGTCGGCTCAAGACATCTTGAAAACAAACAAGCTGGCACAAAGAGAGCATATTTTAGGAATCTATTTCTTATAAGTTTGTACTTCTGCCTGAAGTTTGGAAATATTGTATGTTGCTGAACATTTTATTATAATTTTCGAAATTTATGAAATTTCAGCTGCATGTGAGATGTTCTTGTTATCCTCTGCATATTTTCATGAATCTATACCCAGTTATGAAGGTATTGTTATTTTCTTCTGCACATGGATCATATTCTTTTCATTACACAAAAAGCCTTAGTGCCAGATTCTGAAAGGCTAGTTCTCATGTTAATCAAGGATGTTTCATTTCTTTCTCTGTTTAGTTGCACATTTTATAATGTGGTGACATGTATCTGCCTTGCCTAGAACAAGCTGATCATAAAAAATAGGGAAAAGTCCATTTTACTCACTGAACAATTCACTTTGCGTAGCATGACATACAGATTCAACTCCAGTTGTGTGCAGCCTATAATTATCATGTTAATATTTCGTGGAAGATAGTATTTCTCATGTAGAATTTTTTTATTTTCAAGTTAACACTGCTTGACTGTGAGCCTGAGTCATATATTTGATTGATGCGTTATAATGTGCTAATCTGAGTTGCATTTGGTGATCAGTATTGCCTAGTAGTATGCTCCATCCTAGAGTTTTTGTTATGGACGGTTAAAGTTAAACAAAAAGTTTGACTTTGAGCAAACACATAATATTCTGGGATAGAGGGAGTAGTATTCATTTCACTGAAGTATAGCCAAACTGAATAAATATACTTCCTTATATTGGGACTGATGAGTTCAAGTACATGTTAAGTTGACCAACATGGTATTAAGAGCAGCACCAATGTAACAACGACTTACTGTTACTAATTAGTGCAAATCCCTACATTTCCAATTAACAAATACAGGTTAATAATAAATTGTTTTGACTTCTGACATAGCCACTGTTCCTGTTTCGTATTATTTCTGAAAGTTGACTAGACGGGGTGAATAATCAAATATAACTGAAAAACGCTTAATTTAAAAGATTAGTAACTCAATCACCGGATTTGTCCGGTGTGCTCACCGGACTTGTCCGGTAAACATGATTTTCATAAGAACAAAAGTAGATCGGCCGACTAAATCTTAATTCTAGCACAAGGAGACTCTATCACAAGCTAGCCCAAACAATATAAGCATCTAGGATAGCAGGAATAAATTGATTCTCAGCTAGAATAGAGATTTATTAACAACCCTAAACCTAGAACTCAAGAACACGAAAAATAACAAATAAGCAGTGGAAAGTAAATCACAAGAAGTACACCGAGACACAAGATTTGTTCCCCAAGTTTGGTTAACCACAAATGTTGCCTACGTCTCCGTTGAGGAGGCCACAAAGGGTCGGGTCTCTTTCCACCCTAATCCTCCCGAGTTGCCACCAAGATCAATACGGTTCTTCACTATCAATCCCCACAAAGAAGAGGGCAATACAAACTTTTCAAGACTCAACCATAATTCTTGGGAGCTCTCGGGCGACGCCTAGTCGTCTAGGGGATTGAATCCTCAAGAGTAACAAACACAATTGAGATCATCGAGAGAGAGAGAGAGTGAAGTGATCTTGCTTGAATCGGGTGACTCGGGGAACTCGAATCTTCTCTCAAGAACAAGAATTCAAGGTTTGGATAAAGAGAAAGGAGCTCAAGATTTGGCCCTAACAGGCCCTAAGCTTCATATGTTTTCATATGACAGTTTTTTTATCAAATACACCATTCATTTGCCCTTTCAAAAAATTGTAATTCACAAAAACAATTCAGCGAAACACTGAAATGCTGCAACATATACCTGACCATCATATCTCTTTATGCACAAATAAATCAGAAACTTTCAGAATGCGAAATATTGGAACAAAATACTAGAAAATACGTTGCCTGGCCATGTGCAAGATGTGAAACTGGCTGAAACAACAATCAGAGGATGATCAAAACGAGAAACATCTCAAAAACTTTGTAATTTTCTTTCTTTCTCTGAGTTCACTTTTCTTTCCATCACCGTTAGTTGCTGCATTATCATGATTTGGTGTAGACGAGGGTGGTGTCGGGTTGTTGGATCGGCTGCCGTTATTTAAAGGAGAAGGTGACAGAGGTGATGTTGGGCTTGCAGTTGCCACTGCCGTCACTTCTTTGCCGTCGCAGATAATCTTGACTTCGCAGTAGAGAGGTGCGCTCTTCTGTACCTGTCCTGCTATCGTGCTTCCTCTCTTCAACCTCCTATATGTTCATTCTGATAAATTCAGTATATATTGTAGAAATGGCAAACAAGGAAATCTGTGTTTAAATTCCTTCAAGGCTTCAACTGCATGCATGATAGAGCGTATAGACCTTACCGCACATTGGACTTTGAGACCCCCAATACTAGCTGCTTTATGTGCAGGACAGGAATTAGTTCAGTGATTGCATTCACGATCTGGTCGCTCTCGATGAGGTACACATCAACATTAACCTGAACATGCCACAAGATCGAAAGTCTCGATTCTTCAAATTTGGAATACAGGCTGCTAATGCAAATTGCAAAGTATATATGTTTGCAACTCAAACTTGAACCCAATTACCCAAGAATTTGTACAGGTGTTTAAGTACCTGAAAGTTGCGGCACTGGTCCAAGAATTTCTGCAGCATCTCTCGCCTTTTCGATCTTTCCTGGCTCAAGTAAGTTTCTACGTGATCTGGGCTCGCTCGGCTCTTGGGCATCAGTCCTACTATTTCAAAAAATCAATACATGGACAGTCTTAATACATTCAGAAAATTCTGCTCGCTCATCAACTCATGGGAGTGAAATTACAGGAACATATACTCATTTTTACTTGTCGCTGGCTAGTTTATTTTTAAACTAGCTGATGATAAGTAAAAAGGAACAAAGGAAATATATTTTTTCAGTTTATCTTTTGCAAGGTACAGAAACATGTTATTCTTTTCAAAGTATATAGGTTGTAAAGACTAAAAGGTTGCTTAATTAGTTCATCGACATGTTTCGGATACGCACGTCAAAGAATGGAATCGTGCTGTGCTGTTTTGTTCACACTTTAATGGAAGCCATAGTCCGGCATCTCAGAAACCTAACCCCTTCCAAACTGTTTGGCATCCTATATATGCTCCACATATTTTGCTGTCCCTGTCTGCATGTGGCTTAAAAGTTGGACCTTTTCATGGAGCATAAATCACGGACGCTTTTGAGAAGAAGCAAATTCTTCACAATGTTACACCTAACACATCAGAGGTGTCCTTGTTCTTCATATCTCAAGTCCTCCACGGCCGGGGTCGACGTCAACCCTTTGGAATTTTGCCGTTGCAATTTTCACGGGCCCCAACCCAATGTACTAGTATTCTTGACGGGAGAGGTTCACAAGGCTCCAACAAAATCTCCGGCATGTGAAACCAACACGTTTGAAAATTTTAATCACGTCTCTGAAACCAACCCTTGAGTACCAGATAAAGGTCTCTCAATTGGACGGACCCCAATGAGCTAAACCAAAAGCAAGACTTTTGTTTGCAAATTGCAACAGTGTTATTAGTACTCCGACGACAGAACCATCGTCATTCCCTAGCTACTATTCCAATTGTCAAGAAAACAAAACATTTCCCGTCCTAACAAACTCTTGAAGGAATGAAACTATACTGTAGGGCGTAGTTAATCAAAGGAGAAAGTTAAGCTGTTCCATGCCTAAGCACGGCTGTCTGGAGAATCCTCGTGTGTTACGAACTAAACGGAGAAAGTTTTAACTTTTAATCACTGGCCCATGCACAGTCGTTGCTTACAGAGCAAGATGAACTGAGATCAGGGGGGGAAAGAAGAGAGTTTGAGATTGCTCACATGGCGTGGGGATGCTGGTGACCACGGGGAAGGCGTGCACGAGGTAGACGAAACTCCGCGGCTTGGTCAGCCGCCGCAGCGCCCACGACAGCGCCGCCATGCTCGACCCGCCCTTGCCGACCGCCACGTACACGTCGTCGGCGACAGAGGCGCCTGCGCCGCCCTGCCGCGGCCGTTCCTCCGGCTCCATCTCCTCGATCTCCCACGCTCCGCCGCCGTTGCTGTTGTTGTTATCGCTCGGCAGAACGGCGCCGTTCTCGACGGAGCCTGCACCGGCGACATGATTGTCCTTGGAGGTAGGTGTTGCCGGCTCGGACATGTTGGCGCGTTTTGCCGCCGCCAACCGGTATGGGGGAGAATGGCAAGAGGACCCGAAGGCGGCCTAGCTCGTTTCGTTTGAGACGATAAAGATACGGTGCGTACTCCGATCCGGCTTCTTCTAGAAGTTTGACATTTTGGAGGTCTATGTCCAAGCCATCCATTCTCTCACGGCTTTAGAGTTCGCTGCTCCTGAAGAAAAATAACAAGACATGCATGTTGTTCTAGATCAAGCTAGGGATCACAATAAGAAAATTAACCTTGAAATGTCATCTTTCTTTTCCATAAGAAGATCACGAACCACATAAGAATATGATCAATATTTCTACCTACTTCAACAATAAAATTTTAAAGTTTCACCCTAAGATCGTCGATTGGAAAAACAAGGAGATGTACAAATGGCAGTGCCTGATAGTACATTGTTCCTTGTGCCATTTTGTTTGGTACTGTACGTTGCGAAACCAATGGAGGGTGGGTCGCTATTCTTTTGGACGTCCTCGGAGGCCACTGCAGTACAACCTGAATGAGCGGACCTGACTGTACTATAGCGATACTAGAGTGCACACTAGTGGCCTAATAATGATCCTCCAGCTCCACCACTGCTCATAGGCAGGTGAAGAAACTCTTACTTCTTGCAGTAACAACCCAAGCATTATTAAGC
>VSTD030001252.1:0-13506 GCA_008808055.3 Sporobolus alterniflorus
ACGGCCGGCGACGAACTCGACGGGGAGGACGCCGAAGGAGTAGACGTCGCTCTAACTTGTCGGTGAGCTGGTACGTCTCCGAGTCCACGTACCTTCACCGGCGTCGCCTCCGAGCCTGAGCCCGGAGCCTGCTACCTTCGCCGTCAGCTCGTCGTGGGTCAGCAGCACGCACGACGAGCGGATGGCCGCCCATTGCGCTGTCTCTGTCAGTGCTCGAGATCGTTCGCTTATTGCGGGAAGTGCGGGACATACAGCAGGAGGAGGCAAGGTGTCGCCGGCGGCCGCCACCTGCGACGGTTGCTGGTGTGGAACATTTACAGAACGCCCCTGGTTTAAATTAGGAGGCTATATTTAAATATTTTGATCGCGACCCAAATATAACCTCAGTCTTCTCCCCCTCCGCCCACCCGCCGCCCTCCTTGTGCAGGATCCCACTCACCCACCCTCGGTTCGCTTGTTCCTCTAGCTCTAGGTAACCAATTTCTCTCCCATCCCACTCAAGTTGATCTGGAGTAGATAGAGTCCATACTCCATACCTTCAATCGAAAGTGATGGCATGAACCAGTATCACGTGGATGCAGAATTATTACCATCCTTGCACCCTGCTCCTCGGTGTCTTTCATCTGTTGCTGCTTGGGGGCAGAGATTGGGATGGCGTTCACGGTTTGGTTGGTACGGAGGCAGCAATCAGAATTGGTCAGATTGTCGGTGAGATTGTATATCATCTCATCTGTTACAGATCAGTTTTACAAGGGTACGACCATGAACTCCTCTGCTGTGCAGTTCAACAAAATTCCAGACCAAGATAAATCAATTAACGAGGAGGAACTCTTGTTATTACTATTTCTCGCCGTCGACTCCTTGCCTCCTTGGAGCTGCGCCACCACGGGGCAGAGGAGGCAAGCGTCGACTCCTTGAAACGGCCACCGTCGTATGCTTCTCGCGTCTCTGCTCCAACACACAGTATGAAGGCTTTCTCAACCTCCTCGTTGGTTTCTCAAACACAAACCATATATGATAATGAGCAATTATATACCAAGCAAAATTTCAGTTCCACCCTACTCTGGTGGTCAGTTTTCTATTCCACGTCGTTCATTACCATTACCTGTATGTACCATCCTTACAAAAAATGGACCAAACCATGATTCATCATATATATGTTTACCCCTGGGGACAGTACTAACTCATGAACATGTCTTTACTCAGCAGTGCCAAAAACTGCTTAGATTTCAGTTGTGGAACCATTCTCTTCCCAAGGTTGACAAACTCAGTAACACCTCCCTACTCTAGCAGCATATCCAGCACCTTCATTCTAACCCAACTCAAAACAAAAGAACAATTAACCAGGCAAAATCAAGATTTTTTCAGATTTTTCCTACTCCCTCTTCAACAAGTTGCCCCTTTCCAATTCTCCTACTTGGACCTGTCGATGAAAATAGTGCAAAATGAGATTACTAGTGGAAAAGAGCAAACATATCATCACAATGAAAAAATAAAAGAAGAGGAAAGACACGGGCTTTCTGCTTCTCCCAACATTGTTGCTTTTAAACAAGGCATGCATAACTCATCAATATGCACACATAACCAGATGTTGTACAGACTACAAAGTCGTTTTCCAGGAATGTAATGTAATATAACAATTCCATGTATCAGTCATAGTAATGTGATGGAGGTATAGCATTCTGGTATGTATAGCCATTCTCCATTCTAAAACCTTTTTTTACAAAACTTTAAACCATGTGATTGATTAAAGGTTACCAAACAGCCTTCTGCTACATTCTGGAACATTCAATAACCATTTGGAATCAGGAACCTGTTATGTGAAGATACTATTATATTACTGTTTGGAGCAAAAAACAAACGTGCGATCAGCATCAGGTCTATTAGAATATTTAACATTTACAGGTGCAATACAGCAACATTATTATGGAAACCCAATGAATTTACAATAACACCCAACTTAGACACTAAGATTACTTTATCTTTCAAAAAACAAATCTTGCCTAAATAATACAATATGATTGATAGGCCTGTGTTAGAGGAACTATTTTTTTTAAAGGGATCATGTAATATTGGTACCTTTTGGGTGTTGATCGTGATTTGCCACTCTTCTGTTCAGAACAGTGCTCATTGTTGTTGCCATCTTTATCATCGCCTTCATCATCTGTACTTATATCTGCGGTGTTTGTAGCCTCTGCCCTAGTCAAGCTCGCCAATCTTCTTGGAAGATAAATGTTGTAGTAATACTTGGCCAAATCTAATGTTCTCTTAGAGCCGAACTCCTTTGAGGCAATCTTTATGAAGTTATCATGTTTCTCATGAGGAATCAACTTCCCGATGTCATCAAGTTTCTTCTTGTCTGCTGCAGTCCACAACTTCAAAACTTGCTCACCCATTGCATCAAGCCCGCAGTTCTTGAATGCTTTCCCACCCAATTGAGATTTGACCCTGTTCCTAGCCTCTTTCACATGAACTTCTACACATGCCTCAGATCCAGGATGAGAACATTTGCACTTGCCATCCACTGCTCTCCTTGTCCTTCGTGGCTCAACATTGAATGGAAGCATGATTAATGTGCCCATCTTTTGCAAGGTCTCCTTATCAGTTCTGTAGTCAGCTTTATCTTTCTCAGATGGGGCATTTTCCCACTCAGGAACAGAAGCCTGATAATGGACTGGGTCTATTCCAATGCGTTTCCTTGATGTTACAAGGTAACTAGATAAGTGATCCAACCTACCAGCTATCCTCCCAGAGCTTCTTGTGCCTTTTCTCTGAATCCTTTTCTGTTCCAGGTAGCATCCAGAGATTAATTAGACAACAGCTTGAGCAAACTCATGCTAATAAAATGTCAGGTGAGAAAAGGAAAGTAATTTTACAACCAACAGAAGCATATAACGTGAAACAAGATCTAAATGACATTAATATTTCAAGAGATGGGAACTGGATTCTTTTTCAGTCTCGTCACAGTTAATTTCACACCCATACTTTTCTTCCCTGTTAGAAGAGACCCACCAATGATAAATGTTTTACATAGGTGTAAACCTATGACCCTAGTCCACAGATACTATTATTTCCAAAAAATAATCATATATAAACCATTATACTAACGTCTACCTAGGACATATGCAAGTGCTTGTAAAATTTCATAAACATAACGAGCAGCAACAGCACAGGCTTAGATCATATGTTTGACTTGTCGAATTCCTTATTGTCATGAGGTATTCCTGTGCCACAGTCTATTCTGATGGACTCACTACAAGGGACTGCATCTGACAACGATCGAATAATTTGCTGTAGGGACAAAACTCCTTTGTGTTCTTTCTGCTTTCAGCAGTACATAACCATCAAGAAAAGGGGCAAATAAAAAAATCCCATGAGAAATGCTGAGCACAAAATCCCTTTATCGGATAACCATTGAAAACCCTATCAAAGTGAACAGGCAACAAATCCATATACTCCTACAATACTAGTAAAGCAAATTCAGTTCCTCCTACAGTCCGAATATATCTTGGCCAATTTACAGTCTGAACAATGAGTGGCAATAAAATTAACAATGCATCTGTGTTCTCAGTCTACTATTACAAGCCTACAACCAATTAGTGAGCCTGTGATGTGGAATTATGAGAAATCTGAACCTACGAAATAGTGAAATAGCATTATCAGTATCAAAATTAATGTTGTGGCTGAATTTGTTTAGGGGGGAGGGGAGGACTGTTTAATATCCTTGTACAACATACTAATCACAACAAAATCCAGTCTAAGATTCCGCCGAGACAAGAGAGCCATGGCAACGACAATGCCATCATAATAAGATGGAAATTAACACCACTCTATTTGATCACCACGAATCTCATCCCCAAGAAGCATCATCAGATAAAATGCAACCTAAATTAGGACAAAAATCTTAACAAACCGCATCAATTACTAGCCAGCCAGCATACACAAACAGAACTCACAGCAGTGAATGTCAAGAACCGCATCAATTACTACCCAGAATACACAAATTTTAGTCCCTCTGACTAAAATGTCCTAAATTAGGACGAGAATCTTAACAAACCGGAAATGATTTCAGAGATTCGCATTCAAGAATCACTTTCCATCCTAATAGCCGCAAATCCAGCACCAGAAAAACAATTGAGACAACTCAAAATCCGTGTCCTAACGGCACAGGCTCATGGAAGGGTCGTAACTAGTACAAGCCATCACTATGTGCGCCGAGAAACCTCGTAACGGGCAGGGATCCCTTTCTAAGCACGTCCCGAGAACTCGGGTGCCCGAGAACGCTCACCTTCGCGTATGGCGACTTGGGATCATCCGGCTCTACCTCCGAGCGCGCGTGCCGCACCTCCAGGATGACCGGCCCCATCAGCTCCTCGTCGACGTCGAGGCCGCGGTTTCGCACCGGCACCGCCCACAGCGCCCCCTCGGCCGCGCTCCGCGCCCACCGCACCGCGCCGTCCACGTCCAGCCCCGCCGTGCTCCGCGTCGCGCGCCTCGGCGCAGCCGCCCCGTCCTCCGCGGCCGCGTCGCCTCGCTTGCGCTTCCTGGTCCGCACCCCGGCGTTCGGAGGCGACCCGATGCCGCCGGAAGGGAGGTCGGATCCGGCCATCGGGGGCTCTGCCTCCGCCGGCGAGGTGTTTGCGGGAATGCTGCGGCGCGGCGCGGTTTTGGAGAGCGGCCTTTTTGGCGCCCCGTTCTCTTTTCGCGGAGGGCTTGTGAGAGACGGCCATACTAAGGTGGTTGCCTTCCTTAATATTGCCTCTCCTATTTGTTAGGGTTTATAGTTGAAGTAACTGTTATTATCTTTATTTTTTAATTTTTATTAGCTAGTTTAATTGATGATAAGTAAAAAGAAGTGGATATAGTAGTACTTTTTACTAATGTTTCATTAGTCATTTGTTGATCCAATGTTTATTTAAGTCCCAAAATGTAAGCTCTATCTTTTCAAACGGTTGACTCTACATTGTCGCTTTCAAAAAGATGATTCTCTAAATAGTCTTAGGGTTTATAGCTAGAGTAATTGTTACTACCTCTACATTGTATTGTACATGTACAATACCATGTATGTCGTTTGGTCATAGAAAATCCTATAACGTATATTGTAGAACTAGACTATACACTCCCAAGTCAAATAGTTGTCGCTAAGAATTTGCACCACATTAATAATACTCGATCGTAAACCCGGTACAAATGGCATAAATCATGGGAGTAGCATTTAGAGCTACAGAGTAGCAAAAATAGTAAATAGACACCATTGACTTGCACCAAATATTTTCTTTAAGGCTCATGTGATTTTCTTTAGGTTTTCAGAGATATATAAGGGAGAAACGACCAAGAGATTTGTTAGCCTTGCACAAAATATTTGTGTTGACGACATGGGGCAAAAATGCAAGAGCCTTATTACTACGTTTCTTATTTTGAGCCTGGCTTCAATTAAAATCCAACGTATACCAGAATTGAACGGTGGATTAGAATCAAATCAATGTTGCTCGAACCGTACCCTCACAAAAAAGAAGAGAAATGATATGTTGACACAAGCCCAATGTTTTAATGATCAGTCTCAGAAAATTAAGATAATTATAGAATTAGCTTAGTCCAGTTGGTTAAATTCGTAGTGGTGGAACTAAACCACTCAGCTTTAAATCATAGATTTGATATGTGTGTTGTATTTAAGACTAATTATTCTTTTAGTTGGAGGTGACGTACCCGTTAACAGCGAGACGCTTTTAATGATAAGTGAGACGCTTTTGATGATTGACTTCGTAAATCTCAAGATCAAGACGGCTCAGTCTTTCAAATGTGCTTATAGAGGTATGATATATATCCGTGTGTTTATAGGGATGAGTGATCATAGAGTATCTGCGTAGTTTCTAAAAAAAGAAAATTAAGACAATTGATATTGATCCAAATGACTACTGTACGTTATTATGGTCTCCTGTTGAGACGAGACACCAAGCAGGCGCCCGATGAAGGCCAGGGCGCCAAATCGCGTGTGGCCCAACCACGTCCACCTCGTCCGTTTCCCACGGCCCGTACGTTCGTCTCCGTTCCATCCACCCAAGCAGCGAGCGGCACGTCTCCACCTGACCGGCCGGTGGTGCGGATAAGCCGCTTGTGGCCGCCTCTCCCTCCCCATCAAGACGCCACCCAAGCACCACCCCTGGCTTATATGCTGCCGGCTTCTCACGCAGTTGCCCCAAGAAAAGCTAGACATTAATTGATTACTGATCGCCTTGCTTGCACGAAGCTAGCTAGCAGCATGGCTTCGGTGGGGTTCGGCAGCACCGCCGTGGCGCCGGCGTCGAGCAGGACGCGGCCGCCGCGGCGGTCCGTGTTCGCCGCGTCGGCCACCGCGAGGGGCGGGAAGGCGGCGGCCAATGAGGAGAAGAGCCTCGGCGACTTCATCACCGGCTTCATCTTCAAGGAGAACCAGCTCCTGGAGACGGACCCGCTCCTCAACAAGGTCGACGACGACGAGGCGCTGGCCCCCCGCAGCTCCATCCCGCGCGCCAAGACCACCACCCGCGCCGCCGTCAAGAAGGGCGACGACAACGGCGGCGGGTTCAGCCTCGGCGGCCTGTTCGCCAAGAAAGACTGAACGTGTGTGTGCACGCGCATGGATCACACGCGTAATTTCTGAAACTCCGAGCTGGATTTGCTTTGGTTTGGAGAGATTCCTCGTATATACTTTCGATTTTTTATGTTCCCTGATCAATAGCGTGATATACTTAATACTTCACGCAAAAAAATGCTCAGCTCAATATGGCATGGATTACCTACCGTTCTTATATACATGTATACATAAATTGCAAGTTTATTTCATTCAGAATATCAGTTATCAGCCTCGCTGATTTACTAGGATTGATCAGTTTCAGACAAAACAGAGAAAACTAGATCTCTAGAAAGAAACAATGGATCCAAGCCTGTAAGAACCAGTAAGGCTCTCGTAAATATGACAACGAAGATAAGAACTTTGGTGGTGTCGCAGTAATGCAATTTGCAATGTGCAACTTGAAGATGGGACGATTTATTAGTGTAACCCCGCCTGTAAGCTGTCGGACCAGTCTGATGTAAAAACCAGACTGATGAGAAGCTGATTGCTCGACCTAGCAAGCCACTAGCTGCTGCGAAGATCCAGAACATAGGATCTTTGATAACCGAACTGCAAATCAAATGAAAATTCAAGCTTGTGAGAAGCAACCACCATGTGATGATATTACAGAAAAGAACAAGGTTTATTTTCCTGGTTCACCTTAGCTGACTTCATATTCAAGTTGATTACAAAGATTAATGCCTCTTTTGTGAGTAAAATGGAGGAACGCAACAAAACAAAGGATTCAATATGTTTGATGACGTAATTTGCACATATGGTAAAAGTTAATGTTGAAGGCATATGACTGATCTACTCGATGTATTTAACTACTATAAAATGCTCAGGCCTAAATCAAAGAATCATTAATAAACTACTCAGGGGCATTACTCAGTGCCACATCATAAAACTATTTCTATTAATAAATCAACATATGAGGGAGTCTTACTCTTGATATAAACACATTCCCACTCATTGAAGATAACAATCAAAATGGGTGCGAAGGGAATCGAGAGGGCATTGTGGAGTAACACCATAGACACTTGATTCAGAGAGCCAAAATTTGTCGATTGTTTAGCTGTATCCATGAGAACCTGTGCCTAGCCCGGTTGGCTAAGGGGTGCGCTGCCGTCCAGCCCACCCGCATTCGCGCATTCGAACGCTCACCTCTCCCTTTTTTAATGAATTGGTGGTGGTGTTCCCACCATAGTGCCCGGACCATGAATATTTCAAATTTTTACCTGTATTCATCACGCGTGACTCAGTGTAAGCTGTTACAGAGGTGTGATATATTGTTAGAGCTGCGTAGCAACCTTTGCAACACAGTTCATTAAGAGTGGAAATGGCGTATAGTGGCCTACAAATGTGTAAATTTATTAGCACGAAATTAACTAACCGAATAGCCCGCGCTGTTAGAAAGCAATTTAGAATCTGCCACGTGTAGCCGATTAAATGGAAAGAGAGATCTGTTATCACACCACATACGGCACATACAACCTGCAAAGAACAAACAAGAAGAAATATTAGTTCCTGGTGCAAGCTGGTACCCCAAGTCAACAGTTAACAGCTAAAGTAAAACAAAAGGCGTTCCAAAGAGGGACAGAGAACATAGCATCAGAAATAGTGCAGCCCAAACCTTTTTATTCTGACCCTTCCTGAAAATATATATCTCCCCTATAACAGTTAAACTATTTGTCATGTTCTTCAACACCGTCACCACGCACTGCGACATTGATGTACTTTAAACTGAAAAGTGACAGTACATAAAAAGTGTTACTGAGTCAGCAGTACTCCAATTCCAAGCCCACCATACCAATAAAAGATCAATTCGGGGTCCAGACTACTACAAAAGGAATGTCTTAAATCTGTTCAACTGTCCAATTCAGGTAAGGGTGATCAACGGAATCCAGACTTCAATCAACTTCCACGTAAGCTTCTCCGTTGAAATTACACGGAAGAGGTCAAGTATAAGGAGAATGACCGCAGCAATAAGGTTCTGCCAAACCATAAAAAGAGCACTGGTCATCGGCTCAACGATAATGACTTGCCAATTGTAGTGGTTCACTGCACAACAAAATACCTGATATAGCATCAGTGATATACCGGCACTGAAGTGTTTAATGTGAAGTGAAAAATCAGGGACATCAGCAACCAACAATTTTTATGGAGTGTTTACAAGAATACCGTATGTCTCCCGGCGGGCCTTGCTAACTTGGCCACCTTCAAAAAATCTGGATCATAATTCAACAGATATACCACTAAAGTTGTAGCTGGAGAGAGAACCATGTTGTTGAGCAACATCATGCTGCAGGAAGCAATGCCCCGAAAGCAACGGTGCGGTCTTATTTTCCCGTTTGCGCTGCTGTTTCTGAAGCAGGGCGTCAAGAACATCAGAGGTCTTCCTCGATAACCTGGAGGACACAGCAACTTATTCCCTCGTCGTCAATTAATGCCGGCGCAAAGGAACAGAGCGTGTGGCGGCACTGTACTTGTTGGAAGCCTCCTTCCAGGCGACTTTGACGATGGAGTTGTTCTTCTGCACTTCAGGTAGCCGTGGGTGATCGACGCGTCGGCGTAAATGATTATTGTAAGAATTTCGTGGTTCAGATGGCGTAAATGATTATTGTTTCAATTTCACTCAATGTTTCTTGCAAGAATTTCCTGGTTTCAAGATGTGCCAGAACCTTCTAGTTGCAAGTTGCTGGGTCTTTAAGGTTTAAACAAATGCATGGCCAGGCTTGTTTTTAGATGCAAACATGCATGACCACCTGCGATAAGTTCCTGTTAGCCTTGCAATGCTCTAAAAATTCACTCCCACTATAAATCGAACCGGAACATGAAAGGTGCCGCGGAGCCTTCAACCATTGGGATGAAGGACTTAGGCCCCCTCCTTTTTTTTAGATTAAAATGTTTACTGCCCCGTCGAGACACGACAAGGTTCAAACATCATCATCCACACCTGGCGGCATTGCCTTCAGCTCACCCTCCAGGTTACTACAAGGTTCACACACAGAAGACCAGGAAGACCCTATTACATCAATTCTGCCATTGTCTGAACTCAGCTAATCCCAGCCTGATCTAACTAGCAGTTCCAAGCATCAGTAGCCGAGTTGTCGCTGTCGTCTTGGCCGGAGAGCTTCAGCCGTTTGTTATCCTTCACGACTCTACCAGTCTCAATATGAGCTTGATGTTTGACCAAATCTGCTTATTAAAAATAAAGTCATTCCTTATTAGCCATATACTCCTCAACACCACAGTTGAGATAGTGTATCTGCAACATAATGCTTTTCTTTCTGCAATCAGAGCCAATATCCAAACCAAGAAATTCTTTAACATACTCCCTCTGTTTCTTTTTTTTTACTTTCACTTTAAAAATGAAAAAGTCGGTGACTAAGTATTTTGAAACATCGGTAGTATATGGCAGTATGTATGACAAGTGCTAATATAACAAGATCAAAAGCATTCTCGTTTAATACAAAAACAATACCAGAAAAGGCATCAGGGAGGCCGTCGACAATCTGTGGGTTCCACTGCTCAACAATGGCCCTGGGAATCTTCATCTGGTCAGGCGAGAACTGCTCCATCTCTGACTTCATGTCATGGTCCATGACAGTCACGTGTTTGGCC
This sequence comes from Sporobolus alterniflorus, assembly GCA_008808055.3. Classification (NCBI taxonomy): domain Eukaryota; kingdom Viridiplantae; phylum Streptophyta; class Magnoliopsida; order Poales; family Poaceae; genus Sporobolus; species Sporobolus alterniflorus. The sequence goes on from VSTD030001252.1 coordinate 10,217, forward strand.
TTGACCACGACCTCCATGGCCGGCGGCTGCGCCCCGACAACGCTGTCCCTCCCCTGCGAGTGACGTGTTCGATGAAATGCTCCAATCCGGAACGGCTTCAATGCCGCTATGAGACACAGTGGCAAAGCTACGTTGTAGTTTTTGGGTGCAGCCGCACCCACAGAAATTTTAAAACTTTTACAGATCAGTGTGGAACAGTGCCCCTATAGTGGTACGTTGCACGCCCTTACACCCCTTGATTCGCTCTAGCTCCGCCCCTATATAGACGGATAGATGTATATGGATCTTACCACATTCTTCGTGTCCTCGGAGTCCTTCTCGACGGATTCGATCAGCAAACTGGGCGCCTCGCGGTCGTCCTCCTTGACGAGGCAGCGGCACGCGAGCACCAGCGTCAGGTGATAGGAGAAGATGATTCTCTTGAGCGGGAGGAGGTTGCACCCCTCCGGCTCCGCCGCCGCCTCATCGAACGTGGGCTCCTCCTCGTCGCTGACCTCTGCGCGCACGAGAAAAATCAATCGACCGCGCGCGGTTGATAAGTGGCAACCAGAGACCTGATCGAACTGCAGGCGACGAGCGAGACACCAAGAGAACTCACCGACGGCGGCTTCATCAGGCTGTTGGTGGAAGGGAGTGGAGCCGTGGCGGCGGAAACACAGCGGCGCCGCGAGCAAGAGGCTGGTGGCCATGGAAGCTAGACAGGAGGAGGATAGACGAGCTAGCTGGGGAATCGGTGGGTGGTTGAGAGGATGCAGATCGAAGCGCATTTAACTGGGGGCTGGCAGTTGCACGCGGCGCCGCCTGCGTTTTCGTCGTCGATAGCATGGCGTGGGGTGGCGTCGTGAGCGGCGAGGTGATGCGCGTGCGCGTGACCGGCCCCGTGCTCCGCCAAACAACGGGTGACGTTTCCGCGGGAGTTTTCAGAGAGAGAGCTCCTTTTTTCGGCAGTCTCTCACGGCGATGGCACTGGGCAGATTAGGCGGATCCTATGCATTTGCAGCCATGGACTACTTTCTGATGACGAGTGTCCAGTCGTACGTACAAATAGGGCGCTCCTTCCTCTTTTCTTCCCCCCAAATGTCCTCCTTTGGTGGTGGAGGTACTTGAGCTGCTTTACTGTACTTGAGCTGCTGGGTCTGTGGTCATGACACACTCCTCTCTGATGAGTACAATGCCACCGGATCACCGTCCCCACGGTTGATGATGACAATTTTGACTGAGGCCCGCCGTTGTCGAAGACCGAGAGGGGGGGGGGGGGGGGGGAGGGGGGGGGGGGGGGGGGCGGAATGGAGGAGAGGAATTGTTAAGACGTAAGCGGGTACGACGCGAGGAGGAAGAAGGTGTCTTGTCGAGAAGAAGAAACAACATCTGTCTGATGCATATTCAACCGTTTAAATTGAGCGAACGTGGCTCGTCGAGAATAAGATTTCATTATAAGTATTGAAATAAAAATAAGTTTACATCATTTAAATTTATGGATCATGTTGTGCCGGATCAAGCTAAATAGGGCTACCATGGGTCGTGTCATGCCGAACCAGGCTAAATAGGACTACCATCGGGCTTGACCGGGCTGAGCTAAACGTGTTGTGTTGTGCCCACCCAATGGGCCACCGGCCAGGCCCAAGTTGAGTTGGGCTTGGTCCTGTCGGACGGTGTTGTTAGGCGTGCCCAGTCTGATGATAGGCGTGTAGCCCAAGCTTGGGCGTTGTTGTTCTCCTCCTGCTAATACCTCCATAAACGACATGTGAACTAATTGGGTCGAAAGCATAGATTCTGCTACAAAATATGAGCCGGGTCTCTTCCGATCCAGGACAATTTTAAGGTAGCTAGGCATATACGAAGCGGCTTACTTGGATTCTACAGTATGTGATGATGGCAGATCGTTTTCGCTGGCTAGGAAAACAGGGGCGTCGATGACAGTTACTGCTCATAACAAATTGGATCCGACCTGCTGTCTGGCGTATGCTTTTAACTATCTGATCCTGTGGCTCCGAACAGTTTCCCGGGTCATTTTCGCTGCGCGATTAAAGTCAAGGTAGGCCGTGTGCCGTGCGGAAGGAAAACTGCACGCAGGCGATCAATTATCTGTTGCGAGTGACGATTTACAAGTTCTGACCTCTCGTTCTTCAGCACTGCAGAGATGTAGCTGGGCAAGCCTCAAAAAAGGAAGACACTTGCTTCTTGTTGGTTATGGGTTTCTGTTTCTGTTAGTACTGTACTAATTAACAAACAACACCGGCCGGACATGGAGAGGATTGGAAGCTTACACAACAGCATGCCAGTAGATCTGCACCGACTGCATGGTGCTTATGGTTAGCATCGTCTGCACGCGCGATCATTGGATATGTGCTGAGTTACCAAAGAAACACTTTCACCTGTCGCAAGTTATAAACGCAAAGCAATTGAAAAAAAAAACTGAGCTGCAAACCAGTCGATAAGCTTAAGGTGAATCGATGGCGACTTGTATTTAAAAATTGCAACTGTAAAGCAGATTAAACTAAACCACCTAGTTCCTCCTTAGGTCGGGTCTCATTTTTTTTAAACTACAGATGATAATGTGTGATCGCCTGGAATGGAAGAGGAAGCCGGAGGATGTGGTCCTCGTCGCATTTGCGTAGCCGGCAGCAGAACCGAAGAAGGAAAAAAATCTGGCTGCGGGCTGATTCTTCTGCTTCCCAGCATATGCCTTTTTCAGTCAGGTAAAGCATTTTCAGACGAACGAAACAGAGATCCTTTCTTGACGATGACGTATGGGTCCCACATGCTCTTGGTCCCACGCCTCCGTCTCACATACAGTACCAGGCTTCGGTCGTCCTTCGCAGCGAGGACCGACACTCCACCTTTTCCGAAAAAAAACAGAACCGAGGCTCCTGTATCCATGACGTGTGGCCCACAAAATGTAGACCCACTCGTCAGGATTCATCTAACCACCTCCCCAACATCCCGCACGCTAACGCAACTGCTTTAAATTGGACACCAACCTTCATCGATTCACTAAACAGCAGCAGCCCACCCAACCCTTGCCGCCGCCGAGGAAGACCAAGCCCCGGCGCGATGGCCGCCCGCCGTGGCGACGCGCGCCTCCTCGTGGCGCTCGTCCTCCTGGCGCTGGTCGCCTCCGGCCACTGCCTGGACGCGCACCGCCGCGGGCTGAAGCAGCGGCGCCGGAAGCACGAGATCCACTCGCCGGTGAAGACGGTGGTGGTGGTGGTGATGGAGAACCGCAGCTTCGACCACGTCCTCGGCTGGCTCCGCCGCGCGCGCCCCGACATCGACGGGCTCACCGGCCG
>VSTD030001253.1:0-13506 GCA_008808055.3 Sporobolus alterniflorus
ACCCGTTTCATGTAGCTTTCCTGCTACACTCCAAATGATGTGGATACCGATGAAAAGAAGCAAGAGTGTTTCCTCAATGAATTGGGGGATGGACTTGCCTATGCTTTGGAAACTCAAGACTTCAAGAATTTTTAGACCATGGTAGACAAGGCTCTTGTGCTCGAGAACAAAAGAGGAATACTGTCAAGCAAGTGCAAGCAGGAGCATCAGACCCAACAGAATACCAACCCCAGGCTTCGCGTCAATGTCAATTCTTCGCCTGCTAGACCCATCTTCCGCCTTGTTCCACAGAGCTCTAAAGAGATGCCTTGACCGGCTGGCCAAGGATTTGTTACCCCTCAGCAGCATATGATTCCGCGCCCCGATCTTTTTCATACTCCGAACACAGGGAATTAGAGTGCTCAAGGAACCCCAACCACTCCAAATGCAACACCGAATAAAGCGAACACCACTTGCTTCAAATGTGGACAGAAGGGTCATTATGCTAATCGTTGCCCCAGTTGACGTTTTCGATTAGTCTTATGTAAGACATTATTCATGTAATAAATATTTTATATTGAGACATTGGTTATTTTGTATCAATTTTCTGTACGGTATGCGTGTAAACTTGATTCCTGGGCACACATACAATTTTCATCTTCACTTTCACCATCAGGCACTTCTTTTTTTCTAACTTTCAGCAACCGGGCAATTTTAGCAGCTTCAAAAATAGGCCCTTGTTCATCATCTCTATTTAAAGGTTTGTCATATGTGATATCAGAAACTGATTTTCGCATGCCCTCCTCTTCACAGCAGCCATCCTCTTGATATGCAGGAGCATTATATTGTACCGCCTCAGTTTGGCTAACATTGTAAAGATGCTTGTATTCAAATGTCTGTATAACTTACCAATTTTTTCATATCTTGTGTCTGGCAAACGAAAGACCTTCCTAGCCTGAGTAGACAAAATATAACAATCATTCTTGTACCATATACTTCCATCATTGATGCTTCTAAAAAAGCCATCATCTTTAAGTTCAGTCCTCTTCTCATCCAGTTTAAGCCAGTCACATGTAAACAAAACTACAGACCTCTCGTTATAGTCTAACTGAATTATCTCTTTCAAGGTTCCAAAAAAATCAATCACCTATCCATTATATGTACTTTGTGAAATTACTCAATTATTTTGTGTCTTCTTATTCTTGTCACGATCAACAGTGTTAAACCTCACACCATTCACTATGCATGTAGAGTATTTCCTGACTCTAAAATCAGGACCACATGCCAAGGAAAAGAGGTCATCATCTACCTCTTCTTCATTAGTATTCCTCAACCTCATGATCCGCCACATGAAACACACATATATCAAAATCTGGACACAATGTGGCACCCAAAAAAAGCACTAAAATCTAAGCCTATGAACACTAACATGGTTCCTGAACCAAGTCTGAAATCCTTGTTGAAGGGTTCTTTCAATGTTAGGCATCCCTTGCCTCTCTAATTCATCTCTGAACATTCTGTAAAAAACTAACATATGTGTAAGCCAAAATAGCATACAACAATATAGAAGGTAGTAATCATAACATACTCCACATAATTCTCAACTTGACTACAGCTGTTGAACACAAATCACACCATTTGATCAATGTCACATTCCTCAGATAAAGGTTCACTCGCAGAAGTAAAATTCACTCCATGCTCAAAAACATCAACACCATAGGCTTCTTCATCAGAAAAACCCATGTTCCTTGGTTCTCGGTTAAATGCGGTATCAACATCATCCATGTATTTAGAGAAAAATGTTAGGCATTCATTAGCTTTATATGCTTCGACAATTGAACCCTCTAGTCATGCCCTATTCCTAACATAGTGCTTCAAAGTATACAATTGCCTTTCGATTGGATACATCCACCATATTGCACAGGACCTCGGAGCAATGCCTCATCAGATAAATGTACAACAAGATGTATCATCACATCAAAGAAAGCTGGGGGGAATTTTTTTCTCAAGCTTCACCAATATTATTGGGATTTCTTTCTTCATTTGAGACAACACATCCTTATCAAGGGTTCTTCTACACAATTCCCTGAATATCTTCCCTAGCTCTGATATTGCTTCATAGATATCCTCGTCCAAAAATCCTCTCATTGAAGCTGGTAATATTCTTTGCAAAAGAATGTGACAATCATGTATTTTCAGACCTTGTACCTTGGTTCCCTCAGCATTTAAGCACCTTGAGATGTTGGAGGCAAATCCATCTGGAAACCTTACCTCCTGTATAAAATCATAGAAGGTCTTCTTCTGTTCATTGGATAAGGTATACAGAGCATGAGACATCTGACATGAATCTCCATCCTCTCTAAATTGCAGCTCCTTTTTAATTCCCAAATCTTTCAGATCATGCCTAGCTTTAATTGTGTTCTTTATCTTTTCGGTTATATTGAGAATTGTCGCAATCAGGATCTCACATATGTTTTTCTCAATGTGCATGACATCAAGATAGAGTCTTACCTTCAATTTATGCCAATATGGCAATTTCCATAAACTAACCATCCGACTCCATATTTTTCACATAACCACCTTCCAAAATAGGCCGCTTCCTTTTCCCACTTTTGTCGGTCTTTTTTGCACCAGCAAGATACATGGTAGTCAAAATCGTGCATTCCAGTTCCGAGGTGGTCTTGTGAACTATAAAGCACACGGTGATCTATCTTGGTTCAGGCCCCTCCTCAGAGGTAATAGCCCTACGTTAAGTAGTTTGATATAGAAGATGAATAGGTGTTACAAGGGGTGACCAGAGAACTCGAGGAGTTTGTGTGGTGAAGGGAGAAATGGATCTCATACCCCTTGCTTGAAGGGTAGGGGGCCTTTTATTGACCGCACAATGGTCGGATAACTATGCACTAGTTACTTTACATCTAGGATTAAATTACATGGCCAGTGAGGCCCCAAACTGAGAAGGTCGGTTCGTAGAGGTTAGGCAGAGCTTTCTGGGTGTTCTTCTTAGCTCCCGGGCGCTGAGGTGGATGATGTCCGAGACTGTTCTTGGAGATGTTGCGTCGTGATGTCGGCTTTACTTGGCTGCTAAGCCTTCCCACATGAGGGGCCTGCCCTCTGCACCATCCTACAGCCAACAGTTGTTAGTCTAGGGGACAGAGCTTCCTATCAGGTGTTGTCTTATCCCATCGTGCGGCAATGGGTGGTGGTGCCTTTTTGATGGGTGCGAAGCCCCCGGGCTTGGATATTTGATGGAGTGTTGACCATCTTGGTACCTGTGTTACCGAATCTTACATGTAGTAAATCATTTTTACCAGGGTATGCTTAACCTATGCTATAGTCATCATAATGTTTTTGCGTGTATCCTTGGTTGAGCCACTACGTCAGGCGGCGATGGGATGGATTCTGGTACTTGAGTACATGTTGTTAGGTGCACATGGGCTCCTGCAGCCATGTCCCATCATGCCAGGCGCTAAGTGCCACTGCTTCTTGAGGCCCCTAGTGCTAGTAATGCCTATCTGTTGCCAAAAGCCCCTGGGCGTGTTGACCGGATGCCCGGGCCTTGCCCCGGGTTGAGGAGGAAGGCGGGATGGGCAGACAGGTGGCGTAATCATGCCTGCCCACGTCTATCGTAAGGAGAAATAGTGAATGCGTGGATTACTCCTGACTTTAATTCCTTTTAGGTTGGTGGCTCCTCCTCTTCAACTCTGAGTGATGGGGCCATATCTGGTACAGGGTGTATGGTTCCCCAGCCATTTGCTGCTGGAGGAAACTGATCGTATCCAGAATTTTGGGTCGTAACCGGCTGTGACAGAACCACCTCAATAATGAGGGGTTCATCTCCGAAGATCATATCGGGGGATTCCCGATGAAGAGAGAACACACAAACACAACACAGAAAGCATACAATACCAATATTATTAAGTTAAAGTAAAGTTATTACACATTTGTTTCATGTATTAGAGTTACAAGAGGTGAAGCTCTAAAGGATACTTCAAAAGATATCTCAGAGTTTAAGCGGAAGCGAACATTTTGCGGAAGCATAACATTTTAGCAGAAGCGTACAACTTGACGTCATAAGAGTAATCACCTCACCCTAGAGGTGAAAATCTTTTTCAGCACACTACACCAGTGATGGGCTCTAGCATGAATTCCAGCACTCAAAGGCTGGACTTCCCACTGATGGCCACCAATGGTATCGCTGGGAGAGAGAGAGAGAGAGAGAGAGAGAAACCTGCACACACACTGATACAAAAAGCACAAAGCTTGAGCGATTCTGCTAAGCAACACTTATCCATTGCAACCCGAAGGACACGAATTCTAGACATGCAAAGACTTCAAAGGTAATAAGGACTCAAGCCTACTAGCAACTATTACTAATCACTTTTAAGCATGATTATTAGCCAAGTTAAGTTGATTAACAATAAAGGTAGATTAGCAACCTATGCTAAGCATGCAAGATATCTCAATCAACATATTTTAGTGTCATCAATCTTTGACTACCAAGTAGTCACATTATCAACATAAACATAAATGTCATATGAACATAGGTGAAATGGCACTTCTACGGAATGATAGCAATAAGCAAGTATCACCCATATCCGAGGCTTTTGTAGAGACTCGAGTCAATTCACATCCTTGCAAGGGAAATAACCAGACAACACGACACACGTGAGCCACGAAGGCGACATGAGTGGCCACAGTTTGCGACAACAATCAAAGAGTCGGGCCGAGTTGCACCTTTCTCTAGTGTACGTCTTCCACGCGATACCACATGCTAGGCTATCTGTGGGTGGCCCGTACACTATCCCAGTATACATCACTACAGGAGATGTGAGGGATTGTCCAACTCACCGATCATGAAAGCTACTAAGTTTGTGGGATTTCATATATCTCATATGTGTCTCACTGATGAAGGTCGTCCACGGCGAGGCACGACAGCGGGAGGTGGATGTCGGGGAGGGGGTGGTGGATCGGCGGAGGGTGCAGCTCGAGTGGACGGTGAGGTACCGGGTGCCGATGGGGAGCTCGTGGTGGCGTTGGTGGCTCAGATGGGTACTCGGAGGGGGCCGGTGGAGTGTCTATGACAACTTGAAGCGGATGGCGCTGGTTCTGCTTTGAGGCCAGCATGGCCCGAGGGTGACACCGGTGAATGAGGCAACAGATGCAGCTCCTGGTGAGTGTCTTCAATGGCGCGTGGCGCAACGACGGCCTCGACGACAGCAATAGAGGCGAGCGGCGAGCTCGGCCCAATGGGGAACAGCAGAGGCATGGTGTGAGATGAGGAATGGAGATGGGGAAAATATCTTCTCCATGCACCAAGGGGATAAGGACAACATGGGGGCGCACAATGCCGTCGGTCGGCATCAATGCGGCGGCGAGGACGAGCGGCAACGTGCGTGGCACTGGGGAATTGATTGGGTGGGCTGAGTCAGCGCAGCACTAGGCTACACTGTTCAACTGGGCTGTACTGTTGACATGGGTTGGCCTGTTCACTCTCTTTCCAATATTCCAATGCTTTTCCAATTTAAATCAATAGCTCCCAGTTCAAAAATAAGAAACATGATCTTCCTTTTGCTAAAACTTCTCCAAACTTTGCATGCTGATAGAAAGATTCAAATATAATAATTCTCCTTTTTGGTCCAACTTCCAAATCTCTCCAATTTTGAATTATAAAATTTAGAAGCAACATCCGATTTAAATCTTGTTTGAATTTTAGAGGGATTCAAACCTCCAGGCAAAAATCTCAGAAATTCCCTAAAATTCTAACTTCACCAGATCTTCAATAATATGAATTTAGATTGGCTCACTTGCATTCAAGGATTTGGAGTTCCTTCAGAAATGGCAAATATGACTTAGTTTATGAATATCCAAAAGAACTGGCCACTTAGGGATATTAAGCCCACTATTATAATTCCACTAGTGCTCAAACTTGAACAAGGAGTTCTTCCTGATGGTCTACAAACATTTTTCTTCTATCTGGTTGACATGCCCAGACCAACTCCTAAGATCCAAGAAGTTATGGAATTTCAAAAATAGCTTAAGCTAAACTGGAAAAGTTTCCGAAGTCTGGAAACTGGGGTTGAATAGCTCTATTTGGACCCTCAAAACAAATACTTCCTGACTTCAAGAATTTTTGTAAATTTGTAAACTTGTGAAATAAGTCATGAGGAACAAATTCTATTTTGGTAGTCAGGTCTAATTCTACTCCAATAAATTCTCAAAAATTGATGACTGAGCCAACTGGTCCACACTATACAGAAACTTTAAAACTTCAAATCCAAATCCAAATCCAGATTTTAACTTCCATTGAACTCTTAGGGTCTCTTAAACATGTGATTACCATTACCTTAAGAAATAGATAGATAGGGTGTTACAACCCTCCCCCCCTAAAACAAAATCTCGTCCCAAGATTTGAAAAGAGAAAGGTCCTAGCAGGAACAGCAAGCAGTCACACGTTCCCTTACTATGGTAACTCAAACTCCGGATGGTGAGAACGGATGAAGTCTTCACTCTCCCACATTGTTTCTTCCTCAGAATGGTTTCTCCATTGAACCTTAAAGAACTTGATGGTCTTGCGCCTAGTGACACGATCCTTCTGATCCAAGATCTTGAATGGGTGCTCGAGATAAGTCAATTCTGCTGTGAGAGGTGTCAGTTCTGGCAATACTACATCCACGGATGCTTTCAAACACTTCTTCAATTGTGATACATGGAAAATGTTGTGAACTCCTACCAACTCTGGTGGCAATTCAAGCTTGTATGCCACAGTTCCACACTTCTCAAGAATATGGAATGGTCCATTGTAACGAGGTGTCAACTTTCCCTTCATCCCAAATCTCTTCATACCCTTCATAGGCGAAACCTTTAGATACACATGATCTCCAACCTCAAACTCTAAAGGTCGATGCCTCTTATTTGCATAACTCTCTTGGCGTGACTTTGAGGCTCTTAGGTTGTTTTGTGTGCGACGGACTGTCACTTCAACCTCATTGATAATGTCGGGACCAAAGATAACCTTCTCTCCTGTCTCAATTCAACTGAGTAGTGTGTGGCAATGACGTCCATATAGAACCTCAAATGGTACCATCTTCAAAATCTCTTGGTAGCTGCTGTTATATGAGAACTCAGCCCATAGCAAATTCTTGTCCCAACTACCAGGATGTTCCATCACACAAGCCCTTATCATATCTTCCATAATTTGATTTACTCTCTCTATTTGGCAATCTGTCTGCAGGTGATAGGCTAAACTGTGAATCAAGTGAGTCCCGAGGGACGTGTGCAGTTGCTCCCAAAAGCGAGCGACAAACTGCAACCCTCAATCGGAGATAATCGTCTTTGGAACTCCGTGCAGACATAACACGTGAGCAATGTAGATCTTAGCATATTTCTCAACTCGATACTTAGTGTGGAGGGGTATAAAGTGAGCGGATTTGGTGAGTCGATCAATAATCACCCAAATTGAATCAAACTTGTGGGCAGTCAATGGCAAATCCATAATGAAATCCATGCTAATGTCATCACACTTCCAGTCTGGAATACTCAAAGGTTGTAGCAGTCCTACAGGCTTCATATAATCAGGCTTGACCTTTCGGTAGGTATCACACTCTGACACATAGCGAGCTGTCTCACGGTTCATTCGTGTCCACCAGAATTACTGCCTTAGGTCATGATACATCTTGGTACTACCCGGGTGAATAGAGTACCTCGACGTATGAGCTTCATCCAGAATCTTTTTCTTTAGCGCTTCTTTCTTAGGCACAACCAATCTACCTTTCAACCATAAGGTTCCTTCTGCATCCTCATGGAAGCAATTGACCTTTGGGTCACCCTCTGATAATTTTCTCCTCAAGTGTGTCATACCTTCATCCTTCTTTTGCGTAGCAATGATCTCATCTCTTAATATGGGTGTGAGGGTGATGTTGTATAATGATAAGTCTGGTAACACTCAGATGCTACACTCTTCTCCAGTAGGAGGCACAACTGGCAAATAGTTGCAGTGAGTCTTGTGACTCATCGCGTCTGCAACTACATTTGCCTTACCCGGATGATAGTGCACTTCTAGCTCATAGTCCTTGATCAACTCAAGCCATCTTCTTTGCCTCATATTCAGATCTAGTTATGTAAAGATATACTTCAAGCTCTTGTGACCTGTGTAGATATGAACCACATTCCCAAGCAAATAATGTCACCACGTCCTCAAGGCCATTACTATGGCTGCTAACTCAAGATTATGAGTAGGATAGTTCTCTTTGTGGCGTGTCAACTAGCGCGAGGAGTAAGAAATCACTCACCCCTCTTGCATTAGGACACATCCCAAACCTGTGTCAGAAGCATCATAATAAATGTCGAAAGGTTTAGCGATGTCAGGCTGTGCTAGCACCGGTGATGTGGTTAGCAACTTCTTTAAGGTTTTGAAAGCTTCTTCACAGTCCTTGCTCCACATGTACTTGTTACCCTTCTTTAGGAGCTTGGTGATTGGTTTTAAAATCTTAGAGAAGTTTAGAATGAACCTTCAATAATAGCCCGTCAAACCAAGAAAGCTTTGCACTTGGTGCAAAGACTTTAGCGGCTTCCAGTCCAAGAAATCTCTCACCTTGCCGGGGTCCACAACGATTCCTTCTAGTGATATCACGTGACCCAAGAATGGCATTTCATTGATCCAAAACTCACACTTGCTGAACTTCACATAAAGCTGGTGGTCTTGCAGTCATTGAAGCACAACTCACAAATCCTCTTCATCTTCTTTCGTACTCTTTGAATATACAAGTATGTCATCAATGAAGACCATGACAAACTTGTCCAACTCCGGCATAAATACAGAGTTCATGAGGTACATGAAGTGTGTCGGCGCATTTGTCAACCCAAAAGACATGACAAGATACTCATAAAGCTCGTATCTCGTAGAGAAAGCCGTCTTGGGGATATCTTCAGCACGGATCTTAATCTGATGATAGCCGGAGCGAAGATTAATCTTGGAGAACACTTGGGCTCCCGCTAGCTGATCAAACAAGATGTCAATGTGTGGAAGAGGATACTTGTTCTTGATGGTGACTGCATTCAATGATCAGTAATCCACACAGAGATAGAGATCTTTATCTTTCTTTGATATGAACAATGCTGGGCAGGCTTGGTCTGCTATAGCCTTTATTAAGCAAATCCTTCAACTGGATCTTCAATTCTGCCAATTCTTCTCGTGTCATTTTGTACGGACTCTTAGTGATAGGAGCAGTGCCAGGCTGCAACTCTATCTTTAACTCAATGTCTCTCACATGAGGCATTCCTGGCAGATCGCCTGGAAAAACATCTGAAAATCCTCAACCATGGGTATGTCCTCTATACTCTTTGCCACTGTGTGGTGCACGGATGCCTCAATATGAACAATGGCTGGGAGGTGTAAAACAACCTTGCCATATATCGGAGAGTCTAGGTAAACCAGTCATTCAGCTATATCCAAAATAGCTTTGTGTCACTTCATCCAACTCATTCCCAAAATGACATCTATCCCTTGTCCATCCAAGACAATGAGGTGAGTGGGAAGCATGTGCCAGCCAACTCAAGTGGGACTTCTTTTGCCATCTGATTCACCTCAATTCGGCCTCCACGGGTGCGGATCATATATGATGGCTTGGTGACTGTACGTGACAACTCTGCCCTTTTCGCACACGCTAAAGTTATGAAGCCATGTGATGCTCTGAAGTCAAATAGGATGCCCAAATAGTAAGAAAGTACCCGCAAGTACTTCTTATCCTCAGGAATATCCTTGACCGTGGTGTGGTTGACACGGCCGCTTATCGGCATTTGGGCCCTAAGTTGTCCCCTTGGCTAAATTACCGTTGCTGTCGGGCCTCTTGGTGCTTTACCCTTCTTGGGTTTATGACATTGCCAAGCACAGTGCCCGACACGTCCACAATTGAAACATAGAGCGCTGCCTACTGCAGTCTTCTGCTGAGGTGCATGGAGTAATACAGGCTGAGGAGAGTGGACAGGTGTCTGGGGTAACACCTGCTGCTGCTAAGTCTGGACGGGTATCTCTGGTAACATCTGCTGCTAAGGTAGGTGGTGATCCCACTGCGGTGGTGGAGATGGCACTTTTGACTTGCCAGCAGATGGAGTGTAAACTAGGCGATACTTTGGTGGGGCACCCTCAGTACTATCTTCTGAAGGTCCTGACACGACCTTCTTTCTCTTCTCCTCTTCTTCTAACAATAGAACTCGGTAGGTACCATCTTGGGCAATCGCGGCACTCACAAGAGCATTGAATGACAAATCATGAAATTGAACCAAGCAATCCTGAAGCGGGAGGCTTAGTTCTCTTCTGAACAGCTCTGCCTTCTTCTCATTGGTATCCACATGATGAGTACCATATTGTGCTAGGTAATTGAACTTTCTGATATACTCGTACACATTGTCGGTCCCTTGTTGTAGATCTAGGAACTCCCGCATGTTGCGGTGCATAGTTCCCGATGGAAGGTGGTGCCCGCAGAATACTTTGTAGAACTCATCCCACTACACTTAGTGATTGTCCTGAATAGTGGTAGTATACGTGGCTCACCAAGCACTTGCGGAACCACGGAGCTATTGTGCTATAAACAAAGTCTTCTAAAACTCAGAATAGTTAAGCAGCCCAAACTTTGTCTCAGTCACGTGAAGCCAGTGGTTAGCATCAAGCGGGTCTATCATCTCGACAAACTTTGGAGGTTTGGTTGCCAAGAAGTCGAAGTAGGAGGACTCTTGAGTCTGTTGGTGATGCTGTGATTGTCCTGCCTGATGCTCAACACTTTTGGCCAATCTTAGCATAATGGCATTCTGCGAAGCCAGCAGTTGCTCAAGGCTCACTGGAGGCATCGGGGTGGAGAGGGTGGAGGCATAGGTGGATGGAATGCCCCACGATGACGGGTTAAGGATTCGTGGACATCATCACACACACCCTTTCCTGGGCGAGTTCGCACCATATGCCACAAGGTAGTTCTGAAGGACCGGAAAAGGCAACCAGAGGGGGTGAATGGGAGTCAATTGAAATTCCTTAAGGGAACATGGCCTATATCCCAAAATTGACCCGACGCTTCTCTCTTCTAACTCGGCCAAGACCGTACAGCTATAGCAAAGCTATCGGCCCTCGAAACCGGGCTAGGAAACGCAGTGAAAATACGAATCGGTGCTAGCAAGAACACGTGTGAGATCAACGACAAAAATCGGATCGAAGTACAGTTTATATCCTCATAATCATTTCACCGAGCACATGATGAGTACGTTCAGAAAATCACCACGGAAGGATGATTTGAATCAAGAACCCTCAAATCTTTTAATCCAGTGACTCAAGAATCATACCGAAGATCACCTACAAGCATCAAGACCCACTCACGCAGGGGCAAGAATCAAGTCTCACTTAAGAACCGAACTAGAGGCAGGCACTGAATCCACGACTGAATCGCGGAACTCAACGGCAGGAATCTGGAAGCCACGCACAGCTGCGAGTACCGAATACAAGTCACAGACTTCAATTGTGTGGAGGAGGAAATTATGCTAGCAGGAACAAAACAAACAAACTAAACGCACAGGCAAAAGATCAAACAGGAGAACCAAGCTGAGAGAAAAAAGAACAAAAACAGAAAATGAGGACTTGTGGGCAGCAGCCCTGTCACCGAGACCAGAAAACGACGAGACTGAGAAATATTGTGTGGCACCAAAATCAAGATCGAGAGGCAGCGGTGTCTGCGACCAAAGACTGATGGCAAGATTTCCCAAAGGAAAAATCACGAGAGCGAAGAGACCAGCAGCAAGACGATATTTAGAACGCGCGGGCTACGAGAATCAGCGCGAGCTCCAAAACTGCACGGGTCAGGATCAGGGCCAAAAATGGAGGTGCGCTCAGCACGAACCAAGAATCGATCCGAAGGAAGACCGGCCACTGGAGCAGCACACAGATAAAAAATCGAAGCTTTGCTTGGTTTCTACTGCATGGGAAAGAAAGTCATAGCATCAGGGTTGACCGTCAAGAAGAATTCCTACCACGCAGAACTGGAGACCGAGCAGGCTGGTGAAATACGGGCAACAAAAATCGCCCGGGAAGCCAGGCGCAAAACAAGAGATCTAGACGATACGGGCGCTGGAAAACCCAAAGGATTCGAAACCTAGCCACGGACTTCTGCTCGGAACTGAACCAAGGCTGCAGGAAAAATCAATCCAGCGGCAGACCAAGATAAGAAGCACACCAGTAAGAAGATCTAGAACGAAAAGTTCAGAGTGAAGAACGGCGCGAGAAATAAAACTCAGAACTTGTGCATCATATAGAAGAGACAACAGCGCCACGAGATTAAAAACTAATTTTTCATTGCAACTGAATAAAATTCGCTACAACAACAACGGATGTCACCGTCATCCCCCTCATTTGATTAGAAATTAAAAATTGAGTATTGATACACTTCTACTCTAGGAAATATAAAATAAAATTGAGAAGTGACAAGGAGCCTCATCCCTCTACGGTCCTATATATAGGCTTAAATAAAAGGCTAAATGACTACTATGCCCCTAGGGCCTAATACATTAAAAATGATAAAGGTAGGATAGCAGGGTCTGACGTAGCTCATCACATCAACCCATCCGTCTTCAACTTGCGTTCGACACAACCTCCGCGATGGTGTCACGTGCACCACCCGTTGTCATGCCTCCGCTAAATCTCGATGCATGTCCCACGTCGACCTCCCTCCATCAGTTTTGTGGCGCAACCGATAAACCGAAGCCCAGTTGGTTTTGAGGCCCAAACCAAGAAACCGTCGCGGTGATTTTGAGGCCCAAATCACCAAACCAGAGCTGCATATTTTGAGGCCTAAACCGAGAAATCCTCCACCACCTTAAATTTGAGGCTCAACCAAGAAACCGACCACCGGTTTTGAGGCCAAACCAAGAGAAACCGTTGCCAAAAGTTTTGAGGTCAAACTGGAGAAAACCGTCGCAGCAGGTTTTGAGGTCAAACCGCTAGAAACCGTCGCCACCAGTTTTGAGGGCAAACTGGAGAAAACCGTCGCCACTGATTTTGATGACAAATTAGCAAAAACCGTCCCAGTGGTTTTGAGACCAAACCACTGACAAACCGTCGACCTTGGTTTTGAGGCTCAACCAAGAAACCCATGCTCCTCATCTCCACGTACACGGTGTAGACCGCACACGGTGCCACCCGACCTCTCGATCGTCAGGCCACTGAGTACCCGACCTGTGTGACCATCCCTAGTCCTCTGCACCAGGTCTCTTACTCCTGCCACGATCCTTATCGCTGCATGTCATGCCGCACTTGCCACCTGCACACCACGAGACAAGCTAATGCGATTCTCCAAACAAAACAAAGGTAAAAGAAAAATAAAACGAACCTATCCCGGATTCGAATTTAAACCTCGCCAAGTCAATGACTCATCACAATCAAATCAAGAAACTGACCAGTTGATTTCTCAATCTCTCCTTCATGAGTCCATTGATAACAAAAGCACAAAGTTTGAAGTTCAAATCTAAGACCCCATGAAGCACAGCTAGAAG
>VSTD030001254.1:0-13506 GCA_008808055.3 Sporobolus alterniflorus
AGGTGCAAATAGCAAAAAAGGCAGCTAGCGTTTCTATTATTTCTGACCTAAGATTGTAATTGCTACTGGGTGAGTTACTGTAGTAAGATACATAAATGTTCGCCGATGCTAAACTAGTAAGCATTACTCAGCCGCGTTGAGGTTGCCAGATGTTGCCCTGGTAGATATTGGAGTGCTCAAACTGAAGGGCTGAATTCAAAACTGTTTAAGAAATTCATGTCTTTTTGTTGTGTCACCATAGAGTAGAGGACAATTGCAATGTTATCTGTGTGGCTACTGAGCTGATTATACTGATCTTGCATTTATTCATGTTATAGATGCATAAGGTTGGTTGGTAGGCCATCAATAACAGAAAACAGATGGTAGAAGTAGAACTTGAAGTTTATTACCATGCATTTTTCACCAAAACTGGACCTCTGCTCTGCTACTGAGCTAATTTTCCTATATTTTACACCTCTACAGATGATTGAATACACAGGAGAGATTGTGAGACCACCGATATCGGACATAAGGGAGAGGCAAATATACAACTCGCTAGTGGTAATTTTCTGTTTACTAGATGCTCTCA
The DNA here is from genome assembly GCA_008808055.3 of Sporobolus alterniflorus. Classification (NCBI taxonomy): domain Eukaryota; kingdom Viridiplantae; phylum Streptophyta; class Magnoliopsida; order Poales; family Poaceae; genus Sporobolus; species Sporobolus alterniflorus. The sequence goes on from VSTD030001254.1 coordinate 569, forward strand.
TCTATTCTTCAAATTTCAACATGTTTTTTTTTCTAACAACATATAGCTTCTAGGTTAATCCTTAAACCACACCCCCATCCTATAAATAACATTGCCATGAAAATATGTGTCTGGCATTGATCATCCATTTGATCATGCATGGTAAGCATTATAAAATACTACACATTCGCACATTTCATGTATTGATTGACATGCAGCTGATGAGGAATGGTCGATCAGTGTGCCTCTAGCATATTTATTTGCACTGCACCAGGGCATATATTATCTTAAACCGTGGTTTTATAGTCTGCCTTTTATTGGTGAAATGCAGAATTTTGCTTCTGCAGATCCTATATACATGCTAATAATAAGCTAGTTTACATCCTATATACGTAGGTGGGACCCATCTGTCCATGTAGAGGAACTGAGACTTTTTAAGTTATAGCCTGTGAGCCCGTGCGTTGCCACACGGCATTGCCAAGGGACGGTGGCGGTGAGTACAGAACGGGGTAGGTGGGCTGCGGGCTCATTGCAGAGCACACCCATGTGTTGGATGGGAATCTAACGGCTCAAGTTGTCAGTTGACAGGAATACCATCACAACCAACTCCCTCTTTTATAAGTGGTATAGATAATTTAGCTATTTTTGGTAAATGTGGGTGCTTTAACTAAGGTTTGTGTTTTTCAAAGACCTGTCTGAAAGGTTAACATGGACAGTAGATTTGTCAAAATGTTTTCATGTTCAAGGAGATGTAGTTGTCTAGCTGGTCAAACCTACAAATATTTTAATGAGTGGTTGGCTATAGTGGTTCTGACCTTTGGAACGCTAAGCTATATCACCCTATGGGACGTACAGGCCGCTATATACTAAACACATTGTTTTGTTCATAGATGAAGCAGTTGGTGCTTCCCACGCCATCCCAAAATAGTGGACGCTTTAGCTCTGGGCATGGAAATTAATGAGGTGAAAAGGTGGGTGCGCAGGAAACGAGGAGGAAAGTGATATAGAGATGTATTAGGAAGGGATAAAGGTGCATAGGGAAGTGAAAACAATAGGTATTTTGGGAAAATGGGAAATGGCTAAAGTGACGGAGGGAGTAATATTTTGTAAATTTTGGCTCATGAACAGTTATATGATATGCTAATAATATTTGGGCTAGTTGGCGAGCTACAATTTTGCCCATGACTCGTCTTGTTCTGTTAACAATGAAAGCACACTTAAGTCATCTAAAATTTCATTTCTTTGTTGATTGCACTTAAGTCGTAACACATGCATGCAGGGTGCTGGGACATATATGTTCAGGATAGATGATGAGCGTGTTATAGATGCTACAAGGGCAGGAAGTATAGCCCATCTGATCAATCACTCTTGTGAGGTGAGAAATGTGTTCTGCTAGGTTTCATCATCTCTTATGTGCCGATGACATCACTTTATTTTGTCAATAATTCTTCATTTTTAAAATCTTAATTTGGTGCTTTGCTGAATGCTCCACATAATGCTTTGCACATATGTCATGGCCTAGGTTGATGGGCCAAAGGCCCGTTTAGGCCTGTGCACCCCTTTGGGGCAAATCCACAACTTAGCCTCTTGTATCCCCTATCTCGGCGGCGTGGCGTAGAGTGGGGCTCCGTTGTGCCGATGAGGGTTAGGGTCACGATCATCCTTCGGTTTTATTATCAATTCAACAATGTTTAGCTATCCATCGTGTCCCATCTCTCCTGCCCGTGGCAACTTGGTATTCAAAGACTCAGGTTCTGCTTCCCCCATGAATCTCGACAATGACATCGGGACGGGAGCAAATCTTGCTCGTCGAAATACTGCGGTGCTGTGATGCCATTTTGTAGACCTTGAACGCATGCAGCGGTGGCGCCCGATGCGCAATCAGAGGCCTTGGCGACGGGGGTGTCCTAGGAGGCGCCGTGGGTGCGGACATCGGTAGTGATGCCCTCACCGTCATTGGCGGTGACGCCATGGTGGCAATCAACAGAAGTGGCGCCATGGGTGGCGAACTTGACGTGTGCAGTGGCGGCTCCCTGGTCGCTGACCACCGTTGCATCCACATTGCGATTGGGTCAGGATGCTGTTGAAAGCCCTGGGGTGGGAGTGGGAGCTTGGCTTGGGCGCTTGAGGAACTTATGGCAGAAGGTGATTCGAATCGATATATACGAGATGACTACAATGGATAAGCGGTCACTCATATCCATGTGTCACGGCGATTCGAATCAATATACACTCTGTAGGGGAAGAACCTGACCAATACGTCGTACGTGTGACCCTCGGGGTCACACGTATGACAACCGTTTGTGAAGTCCCTACTAAGTCGAAATCGGGCCCCTGCTCCCAGGATGAAGTCTTGGCTCCTAGTGATGCTCGGCCCAGCCGTCATCCTAGACTGCCTTGTTCTCTCTCCAACTAACCACCTCGAAGCAAGGAGGTGCAGTTCGACAAAGTAGTTATTGGGCTACTAGGTTTACTGAGGTTCGTAAACCCGACATGCGGTCAGTACAAATTAAAGCTTGCTATTGGGGCCAAAATGACGCGGTTCTTAATCAACACAGGTGGGGGCTACCACCTTGGATCCTCGGAATAGCCACGACCCTCTCCCCACCCTTTCCTTTCGAGTGATCCACTTTCCCCTAATTGCCCTGCCCGGTCACAACCACATACATGAACATAAACAAAGTCTCTACTCATCATTTTTTTCTCGAAAATGCAGGAGAACTGTGTTTCATTATATTAAGAAGAAAAACGGGGCAAGAACCCGGTACAACACACTCTACTGTCTTACTGATTTACATACGCGCCTGATTATACAAGGGTGACCACACGAAAAGAGCGCACACACCACAACTAATGATCTAGCAAGGGAGCGGTCAGGAAGTTTAGACCTTTCGCTCCCACTAAAACCCACAACTTCCGCTCTTCTCTGGCCATGACCAAAGCCTTGGTCAGGTTTGGTGCTTCTTTCTCGAAAATACATCTGTTCCGATGGTTCCATATCGTCCATGAGCCAATAATGATAAGAGTGTTGATCCCTTACTTTAACAGACCTGTTGCTGCCATATTCGTTCCTTCCCACCATTCATCGAAGGATTGCTCATTCACTCCTGGAGTTAACCCAAGGAGGCCAGCTTGCTGAAACATGTAGAACCAGAACTGCCTTGTGAACACACATGTCACCAAGAGATGATCAATAGACTCATCGGCCTGGTCGCATAAGGGGCAACGTTCCGGGTGGGGGAGGCCACGCCTTGCCAATGGATCAGCAGTCCAGCATCGCTTGTGAGCTACTAGCCACATGAAAAATCTGCATTTGGGTGGTGCCCATGTCTTTCAAATCCTATCCCATGGACTGAAAGTGGTGGCCCCCAAGAATAAGCCTTCATATGTCGATTTTGCTGAATATTGGCCTGTAGGTGAGAGACGCCAGAAATGGGTGTCCTCCACTTCCGGTTGCAAGACAACTTCTTGAAGGAGGTCCCAAAGCTACAAGTATTCCACCATGACTCCGATCGAGAGCGCTCCTGCAAAATCTGAAACCCAAGCATGGTTGTTGAGGGCCTCTTGAACCGTGCGACTCTTGGCCTTTCTTTTCAGTATGCCTGTGTGTAAGCGTGGTGCCAACTCAACGGTGGACTTCCCATGAAGCCACTGATCAGTCCAGAAAAAAGTGTGAGCTCCATTACCACATCGGATGCCATAGCCACCGAGAAAAAGGCTCTGGCCTGTTCCGGTATTTGGATAGGAAGGCTTGACCATGGCCGCTGCGGCTGTGTTTTATGTAGCCAAAGCCATCGGACCTTTAGGGCCCAACCGAGGGTTGTGAGGTTGGAAATTCCAAGGCCGCCCAGCTCCAAGGGGCGCCACAAGACAGTGGCCTCCTTTTGCATTTGTGCGACCTCTCCAAAGGTACCCGCGTCGGATTTTATTGACTGCCTTGTGAGCCCATTGTGGAAAATCTACTGCATAGCAAGATATACCAATTTTGAGGTCAACACAAACTGAACATGCACCCTCTGTCTGGCTCGAGTTATCAAATCTGCTTTCCAACCCGGGAGCTGGTCCGCAATGGAATCGATGATTGGCTGGATGCTGTCTCTTGATAGTTTCCTCAAGGAAAGGGGTAATCCCAAGTATTTGCAAGGGAAATCAGTACTTTCACAAGGTACGGCTGCAGTATTTGAATTTCCTCATCACCACATCTAATTGGGATGACATTACTTTTCTGAAGATTGGTTTCTAGTCTGGACGCCTCTCCAAACATCTGCAATAAATCCATTGTAATCTAAATATCAGCAGCTACCGGTCGAAGAAAAAGAACTGCATCATCCGCATATAGAGATATGTGATGTTGTAGTGCCTGTTGAGATAGTGGTTGCAGCAGTCCCATCCCAGCAGCTTTAGAAACCAAATGGCTTAGGACATCCATAACTATAATGAACAACATAGGAGACAAAGGATCCCCTTGTCAAAGACCCCGTCGGTGAACAATCCTCTCGCCTGGAATCCCATTCATAAGGACCTGAGTGGAGGATGAGGCTAACAATCCGCTGATAATCTCTCCAGACTTGTCCAAAGCCCAAGTGCTGCAAGACTTCCATCAAGAAGGGACATGCAATAGAGTCAAAAGCTTTTGAGATGTCGAGCTTAAGGAGGATGCGTGGCTATCTTTGTTGGTGTAGAAATCGAGCCGTTTGTTGCACTAGCATGAAGTTGTCCTCTATGAAACGACCCTTGGCAAAGGCACTTTGGTTAGGAGAGATCATTTCTTGTAGCCGGGCAGCCAAACGATTTGCCAGCAGATTGGTGACCAACTTTGCGAAGCTATGCATGCACCAAACTAATCGGTCTAAAATATTTTGGCTGCTCCGCATCAACCTTCTTGGGGAGTAATGTGATATAGGCAGTGTTAAGAGCAGCAAATCCCATGAATTTTCTGCTCCAAATTGCCAAGATCGCAGCCATGATGTCCCCCTTTATGATCGGCCAGCAGGTTTTATAGAAATGACCGGTAAATCCGTCCGGTCTGGGTGCTTTGTTGGACGGGATCCTCTTTACTGTTGCCCAAACTTCCTCCTCTGAAAAAGGCATATCCAAATCAGCAAGGTTGTGACTGTTAATCCCCAATTCCTGCAGATTAATAGAGTGGGCTCTATCCAAGCTTGTACCCAGCAAATTCTCATAGTACTCGAACATAGCATTAGCTTTGTCATAATGGTTGGTGAGTGTGTACCCTGCTGCCACTAACTTTGCAATAAAGTTCTTCCGCTTGCGATGCCGGGAATGCAAGTGGAACATTATAACCGAATATATTCAGTTATGGGATCTTGTTCATGGTTTTCAGCTGCAGCCCGAAGTACATGACTCACATTATTGGAGATTGACCAGTAGTGGATAGTACTCAGCAAAATCCGAATATGAAAGCCTCTTCATGGGTGCAACATTGTTCAAACTGTGTGATAGAATTTGGAAAACATGGGCACCTCCAAAATGCAGGATATTCTTATGGCTGGTCTCACACAAGCGCTGCTGGACAGCAGATCGGCTTGAGCGGCATGGACTACCTCACCCAGAGAAATGCCCTCTTTGTGACCAAGAGAATGAAGATATTGATCACCTCCTAGTGTCATGTGTATTCGCTAGGCAATTCTGGTACCATCTCTTGAGACAGGTCGGCCTCCATCTACTTGCACCACAACCAACAGATTACTTATTTGATGATTGGTGGGAGAAGGTGAGCTTGGCAACTTCAGGATTGACTAGGAGAGAGTTAAATTCACTCATAATTTTGGGGGCTTGGACAATCTGGAATCACCGTAACAAATGTGTTTTTGATGGTGCTAATCCTAGCATGGTGGAAATTTTAATCTTGGCAGGAGAGGAATGGAGGCAATAGATGATTGCTGGGGCGAGAGGGCTATCCCATTTAGTAGCCCCCCTCATAGGAGTGTGAAGGCTCTATGAGCCATGTGTATGGTCATTTTTATACTCTATATGGGCGCGAATGTAATCTAGTATCCTAGTTGTAGGGTGTGTTGTATTGGGGCTCTATACCCCGGTTTTAATCTTCTTAATATAATGAAGCGCAGTTCTCTTGCGTTTTTGATAAAAAAAAGATGAAGTAAAGATTCAAGTGTTATCCTATGGACTACACCACATTGACACTATGGTTTGGGATGGTGTACGCCATGCAGCATGGCGGGCAACCTTTGTTTATGGTGAACCACATACGCACGAAAGGGATAAAATGTGGGAGCTAATGAAACAGATTAAACCATGTCAGTATGCCCCGTGGCTAATGATTGGAGACTTCAATGAAGTAATGTGGTCTTTTGAACACTTTTCGCAGCGCATAAGACCAACGAAACAAATGTTGGACCTCAGGGAAGTGTTATCCTTTTGTGATTTACATGATCTGGGGTTTTCTGCCCTTCCATGGACCTACGACAATAAGCAAGCGGGTGACCGGGGTGTTAGGATAAGACTTGATCGGGTTGTTGCTTCGCCAAGCTGGACGAATTGGTTCTCTGATGCTAAGCCAAAACACCTTGTGTCGATTAGTTCTGACCACTGCCATGTGTTCTTAGATCTTGATCAAGTAAATGAACCATGACAACAAAAGAAAAATTCAAGATATGAGATCATGTGGAAAAGGGAAGAATCAGTGCCCAGTGAGATAAAGAAAGTATGGGAGGGGGTGTATGAGCCCAGGACCTGGGCGATGTGGCACTAAACCTATGCAGAATGGTGAAGTCCTTGAGATGTTGGAGTTTTGACAAGTTCGGTGCTATCACGAAGGAACTAGAAATATTAAAAGGAAAATAGAGGAACTTAGTGACCAGAATCATGTGGAAAATCAGGTAGAATTTGTTAGATTAAGTACACGTATGGAGAAGCTACTTTACAGAGAAGAGATGATGTGGCTTCAATGGTCATGCATCTCATGGCTCAAAGAAGGGTATCGAAACACTAAGTTCTTTCACAGGAAGGCAACAGGAAGAGGTAAGAAGAATAAGATTGAGTTGTTGAGGAAAGATGGTGGGATGATCACAAAGGACAAGAAGGAAATGGAAGGCATGACAACCAAATTTTTCCAAGACCTTTATACAGCCAACCCAAGTGTAGCTCCAGAAGAAATGATTCACCTTTTCCGGCCAATAATTACAGAAGAGATGAATAGCTTGCTTTGCAAGGAATTTTCGGATGATGAGATAGGGATGCACATTTCTAGATGGGCCCTCTCAAAGCACCTGGCCCAGACGGGTTCTCAGCAAGGTTTTTCCAACGGAATTGGGAAGTCTTGAGGGTAGACATAACTAGAAGTGTGAGGCAGATTTTTATCTCTGGAAAAATGCCGGCCAAAGCTAATGAGACCTCAATAGTGCTGATCCCGAAAACTGAAAAATTAGAGTTGCTCAAAGACTATAGGCTTATCTCGCTTTGTAATGTTATATATAAGATAGTATCAAAGTGCCTAATTAATCGATTAAGGCCACTGCTTGAGGAAATCATTACCCTGAGCCAAAGTGCTTTCATCCTGGGTCGCATGATTACTGATAACGCTCTCATAGCGTTTGAGTGCTTGCATGCAAATCGGAGTGCCAACTGTAGGAATAAGAGGTTTGGTGCTTTTAAGCTTGATCTAACAAAGGCATATGACCGTGTAGATTGAACATACATGGAAGGAGTGCTATGGCAACTGGGCTTTCAAAGTAGATGGGTGCAGTGGGTGATGGAATGTGTGACCACCATCAAATACTCGGTTCACTTTAACAATGTTTTGTTAGAGTCCTTTTAACTAACGTGCGGTCTGCGCCAAGGTGATCCGCTTTCACCATACCTCTTTCTCTTTGTGGCTGATGGGCTCTTAAAATTTTTGCAGCGGGTAGTGGAGAGGAGGTCTTTGCAAGAGCTGAAGATATGTAGAAGGGCCCCAAGTATATCACACCTATTGTTTGCGGATGACACACTCCTGTTTCTTGAAATCAAGGAGGAACATGCCCTGATAAATAAGGAAGCTCTACAATAGTACAAGAGAAGCACTAGACAGCTCATCCATCCCTCAAAATGTTCAATTATGTTCGGTGCAAACTGCTTGCAGGAGAATGAGTATAAGGTCAAAGAGATCCTAGGCATTGCTAATGTCACTACAGAAGACAAATACTTGGGTCTACCGACTCTAGATGGGAGAATGTCCAAAGATAAGTTTCAGACAATGAAGGAAAGATTAGTAAAAAAGTTCAATAATTGGGTGGAGAGACATATGTCTTCGGGAGCAAAGGAAATGATGATAAAATCGGTGACTCAGGCAATGCCTATATGTCACACCCAATTTTAAGATCAAACTGAATGCTCATAGTATGTGTGTCCAGAAATCAAGTTTGCACACATAACGTAGAGAAAATGAATACAGAATAGTCAATGTCTCAATATAATATATTTATTACACGAATAATGTCTTACAAAAGACTAAATCAAATACTCTCGATAATATAGCAGTAGAAGACTCCATAACTCCATAGACAATCGACCGGGGGTAATCGCTCGCCTAGAACTCCTCATTGAAGAATCTCAAATCTTCTTCAGCTTCTGAGCAGTAGGTTTGAGTGGCAGGGGAAAATAGCAAGCTTGAGTACACTTATGGTTGGTACTCAGCAAGTGCAGAAAAAATGATATGCAGGATATAATAACAAAGGTAAAGTTGTAAAAAACGTTAAATGCAGAAAAGCACCTACACTTGACTCTCAAATTATTAGCATCCTATTTACTATGTGAAAATTGAAGGTTTATCTACCCAATATCCCAAATTAAGTAATTATGTCCACGAAGGAAATTTAGTCCAACATAAGACATTGTCCCACCAAAGATAAAAGAGTATTGTCCAATAGAAGACAAAGGTTATTATCCAACAGAAGACAAAGGTTAACATAAAGTCTCACACACTCACACCAAAACTAATCCCATCCAATACCCATCTAATCTAGAGAGGATCACAGACCACTTGTAACCGCAAGCTAGGCTATCATGATAGTTATACACTCTATAGAGGTTTGTACCCTGTACCCACGAGTAGTGATTTCATCACCTTTTGGTGACTAGAAAACCTCCCTGTTGCCATGTCGGACAAGCACGATCACATTTTCGTGGTGTGAGGCCAGGAGATCACTACATGCCTTCACAAAGGTTAACCCTAGATCATATGTCTTGCTTTGTCATAGGTTTCCCTTTATTGAGTACGACAGAATACCCTCAGGCCCCTTTCACAGTTGCTAAGGTTTCCCAGTATTGGGTATGACAGAATACCATCAAGCCCCTCTTGCATCTTGCGGCCTTGTAGGTATAGCCATACCAATCCCACTCATCAAACAAGACAAACTCACTAGAGCATTCCTAATTAGTCAGCAAGTCGTTCCAAACCGGACACGTGGTGGCACATGTTATCCTAGGGTGTCTAATTCTAAGATTCGGTCCTTAGTAGATTCGAGCACCACATGTCATGATGGTATTAACCATCTCCACCATTTCATCCATTGCTCAAACCACAGCATAAATTCTCACCATGGTCACCTCACATCACGAGAGATTGAAGACCAAATACTCTCTCAAAGACACAAGCCAAACTTAGCATCATATAAGATGGAAGACTTGTATGACAACTAATGATTATAGGGCTAAGTAAATCTACTAACCAAAAAAACCCATCCTAAAGTATATAAGGTACAGGTAATCAAATTAATGCATGCAAATGTGTACTAGGGGGAGAAAGCATATAGGATCAACACGGTCAAAAACACTTGCCTTGATTCCCCGCTAGGTGCTGCTCAAAGTCTTCTTCTTCAATATCTTGAAGGTTTCCGAAGTTCACAACATCTAATTAATAACGATCGGAAACAAGTAATACAAAGAATAAATAAAATAGTACACCAAACATTACCTAAATACTAAATAAACAGTACCAAAATATTTTACTCATCACCACAAACGCATGAGCATAAGAATCACCTAAATCGGAGCTACGATTAAGAAGTTATAGAGGTTTGTAGTTTAATATATTAAAAAGGTAATTAAATAATCAAGATTAATTAAGGTAGGGACCTAATTGCAATTATAAAAAGTTAATTAATGACCTAAATGTAAAATTACAGGGACTAAAATATAATTTTAGAAAATTTTAGGGGGTTAAATGTTAAATTTCATGTGCCAGGTATTTTTTAGTATTTATAGAATTATTTTTCTTAAGAAAAATTCATAGAATATGTCGGGGACCGTAGACCGGGTCCATGACAGCTGGCTCATGGGTCCATGGGACTCATTAAATGTGAGTCGTTCATCCAACGATCTGTGGCATGGATTTAATTAGAGTCAAACAGTATTTGCAATCTAATCTAGATCATCGAATCAAGGATGGACGGTCAGGAATTAATGGAGGTCAAACCGGTACACTAGATTAAAACAGAGTAGCGGCGGCGCTCTTGGGTTCTCACGGCGAGCTCGCTGGAGCTGGGCGGGGGCAGCGCTCTAGCGCATGGATTTCGATGGGAAGGAGCCAGAGACGAAGGAGAGCTCGAGGGGAACTCACCTAGGTCGTCGTGGGGCTCGAGAGGGTGGCGGCTTGGGCTGGCGGCGGTGGGTGGCTCCTCTATTCAAAGGCGGATGGTGGTGGCTCTACCCGGTGGTTCTCCGGTCGAGGTGAGGGGCAAAACGGCGTCTCCGTGCTCCGGCGAAGCTCCTGGGCTAGTTAGCTGGGTGCGAGGAGCAGCGGTTTAGCATGGCAACAACGGCGGGCGGCGAGCTAGGGTTTCAGCCGAGTTCTTCAAGATTTTGGCATGGGGCGCATCTATATATAGGGGTTTTTGGCCGTCGATCTCGTGCGCGAGCAGGACTTCATCTCCAAATCAAATTTGTTGCCACTTCAGTTAGGATTCGGCCGTTGAAGATAATTGAAAGGGGAAAACTTCCTTCGGTGCTTCGCTCCAGACTCCAGGTGGAAGATGAGTTTGGCTCGGTGGGCTTGGCCACGTGGTCGGTGCGGTCTCCTGGGCGCGGCATGGGGCGGGGCGGAGCGCGGCGGCACCAGCGTGGCACCGGTGCGGTATAGGGGGTCGGGTTGCATCGGGGTAGCGCCCGGTGGTGGCTTGGGCTACTGATGGCTGTGGTGGGCTATGCACGAAGAAAGGAAATGGGCCGCTGCGTGTATCTAGAAAAAAATGAAAAGGAAAAGAAGAAGGGAAGTGGGCCGGCTGGGCTGTTCGCTGAGGAGAAAAGGAGAAAAGAAAAGGAAGAATAAAAGAAAGGGAAGGAAAAGGAATTTGGAAAGTTTCCCAAACTTGAAAATCCTAGTGGAAAAAGAAAAAGGAACATTTATGATATTGATTGAAAATGGATTTATAAAAGATCAAGATTCTAAGTGTAAAAAGATTTTTGGAGTAGAATTTTGAATTATTTTATAAAGAAAAGATTGCATCTATTCCTAATAAAATAAAATGAACAAGGGTTTTTATCATAAAAGGTTCCACAAAGATTTTAAGAATAGAAATTTTCTATTGAAAAACATATGTAAAAAGGTTTACGGCGGGAAGACTAGGGTGAGTAAAGGAAAGAAGGAAAATGGGATGGCTAGAAAGGATTGGCCCAAAAAGCTTTAGGAATTTTCCAATTGGCTTCCTATTTTTCAGAATTTGATTCAAATTCAAACAATTCTAGTCACACCATAACATCTAATAACACTCACCAATACAAAAGAAATTTATGCATCGGTATGAAATGCAACAAGCAAATATATAAAGACTAAATTAATTTAACAATTTAGAAAATAACCTTTTACCTGAATAAATTTAAATTCCCTTCTAAAATCTAAAAGCAAATTTTATTCTATTGATAAAAAGTTTTAAATTTTAGTGAATTTTAGTCACATTTCAAAATTTGAAATTTTGGGGTGTGACAAGACTACCCCTTAATAGGAATCTCACCCCGAAATTCTAAGGAGGTAGAGGAAGTACGTGTCTTTACATGGAGACTTGTGCAGCAAGGCTTGGCTACTCAGGAAAATAGGAAACAGAGGAAACTGTGCAATACGACCATTTGCCAAATTTGTGGAATGGAGAATGAGACAGGTTTTCATGCCGTGGTTAGATGTACAAAAGCCTTTGCGCTTCGGCATGAAATGAGGGCACACTGGCTATAATGCCAGGAGAAGAACAATTTTAGTTTTCTGGCCAAGATTGGTTGTTACTACTGCTGAGCTCGGTAAGCAAGGAAACAGGGGCGTAGATCCTTATGTTATTTTGGCGCGTGTGACACCTGAGGAATGATGTTATCCATGGAGACGGCACTGGCTTGATTGTTGGGTCTGCAAAATTTCTGGTAAGCTATTGGGATTCGCTGAGTATTGCGCTAGATGCAAAAGGTAAAGCAATGGTAGTGGATACAAGTAAAAAAAGGAGTCCAAGTATACCTGATGGCGGTAACGGTGATCATACACGGCAGATATGGGTATGACCTCCACAGGGTTGGGCAATGGTAAATGCGGACGTTGCCTTTTGCGAGGAAATAGGTGGAGCGAGTGCTGACATTGTGAGTAGACTCTGATGATAGAGTCCTGCTAACAGCATGAAGAGTGTTGCAAGGTTTTGCATCGCCTGAGCATGCGTAAGCCGAGGCATGTCTGGAGGGACTTCGACTGTCCGCGGAATGGGTCAGGCAGCCAGCTCTGGTTGAGTCATATTGTTTGAATCTTATAAATGATATTAGCGGGAAGACTAGCTCTAGATCATGCCTGATGGGGATCCTATCAGAAATTCAGGCAGTGAAAAGCTTAAAGCTTATTGCAAGAGTGTCACCTCATCCATATCAAGCGCGGTGCAAATGAGGTTGCCCACAGGCTAGCACAACGGGCACTCGGGAATCAGAAATGCGTTGTTATGATATTCATTGCTCCAGATTGTGTTAGGGAGCTCCCC
>VSTD030001256.1:0-13499 GCA_008808055.3 Sporobolus alterniflorus
CGTCTGTGCTTATTCATCTGCTGCTAAATGCTTTATACCGTACTGGCTTTCGTAACTTTTCTGCAGTCAAAAAACTTACTCTAAAAACTGGCTGTTTGTTTCAGCTTCGGGCTTCCAAAGCCCGAAAGCTAAACAAACATGCCCTATAGTACAGTAATACAGTAAGCACTACAGTGTGCCATGGTTTATTGACGACATGCTCTGTTTTGGACGCGAAACCGAACGAGACCAAAAGGCCCTCCTCTACAGGCCAAGCGGTCCAAACTCGACGGGGACCTGCCTGGGCAGTGGGCTGCTCACCACGTTGGGGGTGAAAAGAGGCAGCTCGTGATCGGCCGGACAAATATGGTTTTTCTTTCGTGTGCTAGTCCATTTTCTACTACTTTCTTCTCCTTCTATTATTGCCTGTTGATTGTACGTTTATTTGGCCGGGTTCGGTCTTGCATCGGCTGAAGCATGCTCTGTTTTTCATTTTTTTCGTTGCCATTCTCTACCTTTTCTGTTTCATGCTCTCTTTTTTTGCTTTGGGCAAAAAAGAAGCTCCTCTCCCAGCTGTTTTCTTATTTTTTTCCTGTGTAGATAAATAGATTAGTACTATCTCCATTTCTTTTTATTTATCCTCATGAGTTTTTTTAGCTAACCGACGATAAGTAAAAACGAACCGAGAAATATTATAGTCCTGGCTGGACACTACTAGGTGATTCAAAACTCCTCAGACCACAGGAGTGGCCCCACTTTATATTGAAAGCAAATATTCGTTGGGAACAAACTTTACAGTTCATGCATCCATGTGATGCGCATCACAGACTCTCAGTTTACTCTTGTTATTCCCTCTCCAACAATCCCAGAGGAACTTAAACCAGACCATATGGACAAATGATAGTCTCACAAAAACTCCGGGGGATTACACCCACACCAAAATACTCTATACTATTAACTGTGAGATTTTCTCACTGTTTCTTCTCATCCCACGCCTTCCACAACCCAGCCCATGCCTTCATTGTCATAGATTCAACAAGCTGCACCAATGCCTCACTGTCGGTCCCTACACATGCGATCATCGAGTGCTGCAAAAAAGAAAGAAATTTGAAGATTAGAGTCCTGGGTGAAGAGAATTTTGCTTTTAAAAGTAAGATCATTTCTATTAAGCCACGATGTTCAGCAAACAACACCTAACATGAAGATCATACTCCCATTACGTTTATCCCCTCTAGTGAACATAAAACCCTTAATGAAATTTTTGACCCCACTCAGAATTTCAACGCATTCCTGATCAGCGTCATAGATACCCCCCCCCTCCCTCTAAACAAAAGTGACATAGCTCACCTCCCCTTCCACTGTTTCCTCTGCAGATTATATGCCATTTGAATCCTGCCTCTGTAAGCCAACCAGATGAAGTTTTCAATCTTCAATGGTAGCTTCGATTTCCACAACTCCTCCATTCTAACATCCACCACCCCAGAGAATGAGCAATGCCTGTATAACGACGATGTAGAGAACTTCCCATGTGAGGACAGCATCCACCTCAGAGTATCCTCTCTGTATTAGTTAAGTGAACCTGTTCCAGCTCCTTTTCCATTTCTTCTCACTCTAAAATTTCCACATTTCCAAAATTCCTTCTAAAGGTCAGATTGATTACACCCCCTTGTAGCACTCTTGCCACCTCCCAATTCTGCTGTTTGCATATTTCAAAGAGCTTATTGAACCTTATTTTCAGAGGACACTCCCCTAAGCAAACCTCATGCCAAAATCTAGTTTTTTTTCCATTTCCCCACCACATATTTAAGTCCACTCTGACATATATGTTTTGCCTCATGAAAACCTTTCCAGAACTGTGACCCTCCTCTAGCATTACCACAGAAAACCCCCTTATCCTTTAAATATTTGTTCCTCAATAACCTAGTACATAGGTCCTCATCCCCCTCTGTAACTTGATTATCCACTTAGACAGTAAACACTGATTCATCAATTTAGTATCATTGAATCCCAGTCCACCAAAATCTTTGGGTCTGGCTAAATCTGCCCATTTCACCATATGATGTTTCTTCCTTTGTCCTGAGTCCCAGTAAAAGTTTGCTCTAACTGAATCCATTTTCTGATGTACCTCATCAGGAAGCAGATAAACACCAATTGTGTAGTTTGGCAGAGAGATGAGACCACTTTCTATCAAAATTGCTTTCCCCCCAGATGATAGCATCAACCCCTGTCAAGTTGGTGGTCTTTTCTCCACTTTTAGTCCATCATACATTAAGTCAGCAATATACACTTTGCAAATATTTACTGGAATCCCTAGATATTTCATTGGTAGCACCACCTCTTTACAATTCAGGCAATTAGCAATTCTAGCCCCCTCTTCCTTTGAGGCTCCCACCACTATTACTTTATTTTTGTGAAAATTAATCTTTAAACCTGACATATTCTCAAAGTAGTAGAGCAAAAACATTAAATTTGTCACATATTCTTCTTCAGCCTCCAAAAATAAATAAATATATCATCATCATACTGTAAATGAGTTAATCCCCCCTCCACTAGATCTGTTATAAACCCTCTAATCAGTCTTGCTTCATTGGATCTATCTACAATGGTTGCTAGAGCATCAACTACAAGGTTAAATAATAAGGGAGAGAAAGTGTCTCCTTGTCTTACTCCCTTATATGTTCTAAAGAAATTTCCAGGTTCCTCATTCAATTTTATCTCTACTCTCCCTCCACTCACCACCTGATGGATCCAATCTATCCATTTCTTTAGATTATTTTCCTCTCTAAAACTTCCAGCAAAAAAGGCCAGGTCACTTTGTTATAAGCCTTCTCAAAATCCAATTTTAATATAACACCTATCTTCTTTCTTCTATTTAGCTCATGCATAGTTTCATGTAAAATAACCACCCCCTCTAAAATATTTCTTCCAGGAATGAAGATTGTTTGTGTCTTGCTCACCACTGAATCAACCATTGTAGTTAATCTCTTAGTCAGTACTTTGGTAATTCATATATAATCAACCCCATGTGAACAAATCAGTCTGAATTGTTTGATATTGATCAAGGAGATTAACCCAAGATTGAGTCTGCTCAAATTTAACTTCCCCTTGTGGAAATTTTCAAACATTTCCATAATAGGTGCCTTCACTTGTTCCTAGAAAGCTTTATAAAAAAATGAAGGCAAACCATCCGGACCAGGAGCTGAATTTGATTTTATTTCGTCCAAAGCACTTTTTATTTCTGATTCAGAGAAATGTTCTATCAGGCTGTTTGCCTCTTCCATTGATAGTGACATAGAACCTACCCACATATCTTGCTGTAACCTCATAGTCCCTCTCTCCTCACTACCAAAAAGGTTTTTATAATATCCCTCTATATATTTGCATAGTTCACCAGGCTCAGATATCTCTCCCTCATCTGTTTCCAAAGAAAAGATAGAACATTTTCTTCTCCTGCCATTTGTCACTCCATGGAAATACCTGGTGTTAGCATCCCCTTGCAACATGCATTTACCACTACACCTCTGTTGCCAAATATTTTCTTCATATGTAAGGATATCTTCTAATTCCCTCTATAATTTATATTTGTACCTCCACTCATCACTATGTAATTCATGCTTCTCAGCTTTTTTTATCCAACTCCTCCATTTCTGACACCAATCTAGTCTTTTGTCTTCTCATTTCCCCATCTAAATTAGCCCCCATTCCTATGTTCAATTGTCTTACTTCTTTTTTTAACCTCTTCCAGAAAGCTTGAATCCCTTCACTATTCCTCCCAGCCCATCTCTCTATGAATTGTTTCTTGAATTCAACCTTGTTCAACCAAGCTGATTCAAATATAAACCCTTTCTTTATCTTTAAATTGTCTGTTCCATCATCCAGTAGAATAGAGTTGTGATCAGACCCTACCCTATTCAAGGCAAGTACTCTCAACTTAGGATATTACTGCTCTCACTCTATTGACCAATATCCTGTCTAGATTGCTTTTGACTAGATTTACCTATTTATTTGTCCCAGTAAATCTGCTCCCTTCTAACTAGTTCAATAAGAGATGTGTCATTAATTGTGTGACCAGTGCTTGTGCTCTTCTGTAACACCCAAATTTTTGAAATTTTTAAAAACTTGCCAAAATAATGCATTTCACTTAGATAGCAATAGGAAGATTTTAAACAATTGGATAGGTTGCATTTCATGACATGCATATTTTTATTTCCAAGCTCTAGGTTGATTTCGCTTTTCAAAAATATTTGAATTTCATTTTAAATCTTTTTTTGAATCAATTCAAAAGCCTTCCGTTGAAACCTTGGTTTGAAATTGAATATTCAAAGTAATTTTCAAAAGTTGCAGATTTGAAAATTATTCAAAAAGTTTATTTAAATTAATCCTATTTTGACCTTAGTTTAAATTTTATTTTAAAGTATTTAAATCTTTTAATTTTGAACTCTAAACCCTTGAATCAATTCTAAAATCAATTCCTTTTAGCCCAAAACTAATGTTCTCAATTTAGCCTGTAATCACTTGCCGGCCCAGCAGCACCTCGACCCGTTTTACCTTTTTCTTTGATTTTATTTCCCGTGCCGGCCCATTTTTCTTTCTGCCCAGCAGGCCTCGTCATGCCCACCAGTCTTCCGGCCCATCGCAGCCGACTCCCCTATTGCCGTCTTACTCAGGCCAAAGCAGTCAGCGACGTTGGGTTAGCTGCGTCGCTGCGCCCGGAGCCGCCGCCCGGAGCCCTTCTCCTTGCACGAATGGATGAACCGAACCGGCTTCCCATGGCCTTTGTTTCCCCTCATCACTCGGCGTCAATCCCCTCGCCTCCTCTTCCATAACCATCCTTATCTTGATAGCACACCACCGCTGCCTGACCGACCGTCTCCCCTCCCCACCACCACCTCCCCACCCCTATAAAAGGCGCCCCGTCTCTGCCTCTCCACACCGCGCTCACCGCACTCGTCCTCCCCTCACCTCCGTGCCTTGAGCACCTTCTCATCGAGCTCGCTCTGCCGCTGCCTCCCTTCATCGATGCCCGGCCGTTTGACCCCTACTTTGCCTTGTGCCAACCGGGGTAGGGATCCCCGTTCCCTTCTCTTGCTCCTCGTGCCACCACGGTGAGGTCCCACGCACGGGAACACCGATGACTTTGGCCACCGTCCGCGGCTGTGGTCCACCATGGACCGTAGTCCGACCGCTAGTCCACCGTGCAGTGGACTCGGCTCACGGATTTATCCTTTGTAAAATAATTCAATATTCCAGTAAATTCTAGAATCTTACAGTGAGGCCCCTATGTTATGTTCAAATTGCAAACTAGCCCTCAGTTTCAGATTCTATTCAATATCTAGCCCCTGTATATTTATAATCTACTCCCTGTAACTTTAAAACCTCATATCTTTTTAACCGTAACTCTGTTTTAAGTGATTTTTGCGCCAATATTTCATAGCGACAAAACCTATCTAGCCATTACATCATATTATTGAAATTCCTCTATTTATTGTTCTGTTTTGATTTATTCTTGTTGTATTATTGTTTTTGGCCCGCCGATCGTCGCGTAGAGAGCGGGCTGCCGGAGAATTTTTAAGATATCAATTTCAAAGTCCTCGAGCAGCAGCAAGTGAGATTTGAAGGCAAGTGTCCTTGATGCATATTGTACCTATTTTCTTGTATCTATCTATACGAATGCATGCTAGTATTTTTATCGGAAGTGTTGGAAATCCTAGTGTCATATCTTTTCATATATTATCCTTGTTACTGGGATTTGGGTAGAATACTAGTAATCTTTTACATCATGCTTAGTTTGCCGAGTCTGGGGTTAACCATGGGAATTGGTTAATATTTGATGATATTGTGGGAATGCACGAGGACTTCTTATGTACTGTTTTAGATTGTGGTAGTGCCTGCTAGTAATCCTAAGGATCTGTTCGTGGAATGTGTAACCATGTTTACCGCATAAAGCACATGGCTGATATGGGTAGGCAGAGTGCTCGAATGGTTCACGTGTTAAAGGGGGTCTAGATCTCGTGACTTCTATGTGAAGGGTTAAGTTACTTGATAAGTGGGGCCCCATGCTAGAAATATTGACTTCAGAGTCAATAGATGGCTGCTCAACTATCTTCCTAGCTCCTGGGCGTTGACATGGCTGGCGCCCGGGACAGTTTATGGGGATGTCGCCGTCTTATTTTGCTTCGCTTGGTTGCTAAGCTTTCCCACGTGGAGGCTGATGTGGATGGGCTAGCCTACCACCTACACTGGCATACGAATTGTGGCTGATAGCCTACCACCTACACTGGCATATGAATTGTGGCTGATAGCCTTTTGATAGGTGTTGTTCTGTCCCATCGCACTGTATAGGCCGACGCGGCTTTAGACCGCCTTTCCGGGGGTGCTAAGCCCCCGAGACGGGCCACCTGCCATGGTGTTGACCGCATGGGTCCTTGATGGACCGGATCTCTTATGGAGAAATCTTCCTTTACTAGGGTGAACTTATCTGATGTTAGAGTTATCATGATGATTATGTGTGTTCCTGTGGTAGAGTTGCTATGTCAGGCGGTGACGGGATGGATTTCGGTACGTGAGCACTTGTTCTCAGGTGCGTGTGGGCACCTGTGCAATGTCTTGTCGTGCCAAGCATTAAATGTCACTACTTCCAAGGATCTGGCTCCAGTGGCGTTTACCCGGTATTGAAAGCCCCCGGGCGCGGCTGCCGGGGGCCTGGTCTTATGCCAAGTCGGGGGGATGAGGATCTACAATGGGCAGACAAGTGGTGAAATCCCATCTATCTGTGGCTACCGTGTTGGTAGAGAGGATCAGTACGGATTATTCCCGGTTCTAGTTCTTTTTAGGTTTGTGGCCCCTGCTCTTCAGCCAGGAGTGGTGAAACCATATCTGGTATGAGGTGCTTAGTTTTTGAGCCGTGGATGGGCTCAAGCTGCTTCTATGCGTGGTACACAACCTGACGGGGAAAGTGCCGCTGCTTGAGCTTGGTCACCACGCAAGTGTCGCACAACTGCTCGACGTGGTCAATCTGTGGCATCCCGCGCACCATCTGCTCACGCCCGAGCTTCCGGGTGGCGAGGCAGAGGGGTCGGGCCACCTCCATGTGAAGCATGTACAACCGGTTGCGTCCGCGGTTGACCTTGGCGAGAAGATGACTGTGGCGGTCCCAGATTCGGAGCACCCCCTCGGTCAATCTCCACCCTCGTCGAGCTGGCCGAGGTTGATGATGGAGTTTCGGAGGGTTGGGATGTAGTTGACCCCATGGAGCAGCTTGTGCTCACCGATCTTGGCCATGAACACGATGGACTCGATGCCGCAGATCTCCACCGTGGACTCGTCGCTGACTTGACAGAGCCCTGGACGTTGCGGTCCAGGTCGGCAAAGTGTTTGACGCATCCTGTCATGTGGTGTGTGGCATCGCTGTCGAGGTATCATCCCTCGAGCTTGTCATCATCGGAGCCGTCGCTGAGGAAGGCACGCGTGCACGGCTCATCGATGTGGAGCAGGGCTGAAGAGGTGAGCGGCTGCGTGGAGTAGGAGTGAAGGGAAGCTCGAGCTTCACCCTTGCTCTCTTCTCCTCTAGGCTGCAGCACTGGGCTGGCATGGGTTAGGAACAGTGCGGGCTCCCCATCTGCCTTAGATTGGGCCATGTGGGCCGCTCCCCCATGCCTAGGTTGTCTGCAGTCCCTGGCCCAGTGGTCGTGATGACCGTAGTTGTGGCAGACGTCGTCGTGGGTCGCCTTGCGTTCCCCACCACCACCAGCTCCTGCTTTTCCACCGCCACCACCACCAGCTCTGCCATCGACCTAGCCGTTGCCAGACTTGTCCTGCCTGCACAGTTGTTGACGATGGTCCTTGGATGAAGATGAGCCCTCCTACTGCTTCCTCTCCTTCTGGCGAGCAAGCCACTTCTCCTCGTTGAAGAGAAGCTTACCATCACTAGTGATGGAGTTAGTGGGCGGTGCTTCATCGCGGTCGTCCACTGCCTTGAGCCTATCGATCACCTCCTCGATGGACAGGGCCAAGAGGTCTAGGAGAGTCAACATCGACTAGGTGATCTGAGTGTACTTCTTGGGGATGACAAGAAGGTACTTCTCCACCGCCTTCTGCTCGTTGATGTTGCCATCGCCGTGTCACGCCAGATGTTGCACCGGGCCAGAGAGGCGGAGAGAGAAGTCATCGACGTCCTCCCCCAACCTGGAACGCGAGGTAGTCCCACTCCTAGCACAACTTCTGCACCATCGCCTTTCAGACGCGATCGATGCTAACGCGTGAGGCAGTGATGGAGTCCCAGGCGTCCTTGGCGGTCAGCTTGTCCGCCAGAGACGACACCATCTTCGGCGGGATAGAGGCAAGGAGAGCATCTAGTGCTAGCTGGTCCTCATGGAACTCGGCGTCGCTGAACTCGACAGCATCCCAAAGCTGTTGTGCCTGCAACTTTACCTTTATCAACAGACTCGAGTCATTGTAGTTCATCTTGCTAAGCATCGGCCAAGGCGTGCTACCACCAGACTCCTTGATGACGCGCTGGACGATGGGCAGTGAGCCACGGTGGTGATGTCGACCACGGCGTCACACTGGCGATGGCGAGACACTGCGGTGCCTGTGAGAGTCCCGTGATCGTGCACCATCCTTATCATCGGTGTCCTCCTCACGCAGGGCCGCGGCAGCTGCTGCTGCATCCTCGGCCGTGGCGACTGCCGCTTTGGCCATCTCGGCTGCCTCTGCTGCAGCAATGCGGGCCTCAAGGACCTCGGCATTGGCTACTGCTACAGCAGCAACAGCTGCTCTCCGACGAGTCGAGGAGGTGGACATCTTATAGGAAATGAACTCATTCTCTGAATACCAAATATTAGAAAGCTAAACTATAAGAGGTAACAAATGCTTTAGTGAATATGGTGGTTGTAGTGCATAGCAGTTGTTGGTTGCTCTTATATTTATAGACAAAAGAGATTACAATTTATAGTTAAAGAAAAATATAGATTTGGAGGCTAAGTCAACTAACTTACCAGTCAAGACAAAACTAAACTTAGCAGCCAAGGAACAAACTTGACCACTAAGGCACAATAGAAACTTTGGCACACAAGGTTATCTATCAAAACTTTGTGGTCAAAATCCAATAGCCACATTTTCAATAAAAAAATTCAATAGCGACATAGATTTTGGAGCGGAGATAGTACAATTTTCAATAAAACAGTATCTTCTGGTTAACTGGAAGCAATAAATAATACAGAGTTTCATCATATAATTTGGAAATAATAGAGTACACACCATCAGTACACTGTTCATCTCTCACTTAAACTACAAAGCGGACGTAGGTGTCACATACTTGTTGAAGAATTCAACCGGTGCAGCGCGCATCTGTTCATGCAGGTCTAGCCGCACAGCAGCCACAGATGTAGGTACCAGCAATGCTGCTGCTGTTATCAGCAAAACTTTCGTCCAGATCTTGAGTAGCTCGACCGTCTCATCCAGAAAGGGAGTGGCGTTGGCATCTTGTCCCTGCCACTGGGGTATCATGAAAGCAAGGTAGGAGACTAGAAGCCCAGAACTGCCGCAGGACACGACAACCTTGGCAGCCCATGAGAAGATGGAGTCGTCCATGGTGACAGCTAGGCATGCCAAGACCACAGGTAGTGCCACTGTAATAAGAACGATGAGCACATTTTTGTTCCATGTGATCTTGTCGGCTGTCACGATGGGACCTTCTTTGGCACGGTCGATGTGAACGCTTAACCAGAGGAGTAGAGGCGCGAGCTCTGGCAGGATGAAGAGCACCACCTGCTCGCCCAGCAGCTCGACGGAAACAGCGTGCACCGCCACCAGGAGCACCAAAAGTGAAGCTTTCCGGAGCAACGCTGATGCCGGAGCGGCTCCGGACAGCTCCAATCGCGTCACCATTTCCATCAATGCCCCCAGGGTAAAGCTTAAGAAGAGCAGGAACAGGGAGACGGTGAAATTATCAGCCCCGAGGGACTGCCACATAATGTAGAACACCCAGCATGGTACGCCTGTCACTAATTCGTGAACCTCTGCTCTGTTCATCTCCTTCCCACCTCCCAGCAGATGACCGCCACGACCTCCACTAGCCTCTCCTTCATCATGTTCCTGCCCCTCCGCTTTCTTCATCTCCTTCCCACTTCCCAGATCGCCGCCACTGCCTGCATTAGCCCCTCCTCCATCACCTTGCTGTAGCTTCTTGCGCAGTACAAGGATGAACCCGATCGTCATGGCAGGGAAGAGGGATAGGCAGGTGTAGCTCGAGTTGACTTGAAGAAGCTTCACATAAGACATCACCACAGAAATGG
This sequence comes from Sporobolus alterniflorus, assembly GCA_008808055.3. Classification (NCBI taxonomy): domain Eukaryota; kingdom Viridiplantae; phylum Streptophyta; class Magnoliopsida; order Poales; family Poaceae; genus Sporobolus; species Sporobolus alterniflorus. The sequence goes on from VSTD030001256.1 coordinate 10,275, forward strand.
TTGTCTTGATGTAGACGCTATTATTATTATGGCTTGCAAAGCCGAGAAATTCACTCAACGAGGGGTAACAACGTACTAGAAATTTCGCATCGACGAACTTCTTCGAGATGGTGTAATAAATGAAAATAAAATAAAATAATTTCAGAACATCAAAATTCGATCGATCGTGTTTGTCCACCTGTATCTCTGGCGTCACTTCGAAAATGAGAAGGCAGATGATGAGTGATGATGACGAAGGTGATGAGGATAGATTCACCATTTTTGAATCCATGACCTGAAGAACACAGGTGAGAGCAAATCAGAACTGGTGCCTCCATATAATAGCAGATCATAGCTATCCTACTCCTCTTGTGCTATTGTGTTCATATGACTGCAACATCTCAATTGGATGATGCCCGCCCTCCCTTCAAAAATGGCACCGACGCTTGGATAAAATTGTACTACCATCATAGCTATCATACTATTAGAACTCTGCTGAAAAATTAAAGCGCCAAGGAACCACAAAGCGTAACGACGTAACAAAAACTATAGGGTTTACCAAGGATCTATTTATCTCCCTATATACTATATGGTGATCTAGTGAAACTCTTATGGATTTTAAAATACGTATATTGCATAATTGACCACCGATGATTTGCCTCTATTTTCTTTGCAAACGAGTAAATAGGACCAAATGAAAAAGAAGAAAGGGGTGAAAGTAAGCCCTTACCGTATTGCGCATGCTGTTTTGCACTCTTAGAGAGTCGCAGCTGCTATCTTCTTGTTCAGTTTGAGGTGCAGGAGCGAGGTAGAGTCTGAAGGGATGAGCTTCAACTAGGATGGGCGCAAATGGGAAAGTTCCTTCATGACTGGACCCACATACTGATTAATACCATGTTGGTCACATGGGTCATTCGTTCCGGTGCCCTTTCACAAAAGGGAAAAGCAAATGACTAGTGTGCAAGCACAACTTTGATGCAAACATGCAATTAACTACTCACTCATTAGATTCTCATCCAATTATAACTGAATTTATGCACTTAAGTCCCCGCACTAAGTCTAAACAAATTTCTAAATAAACCTGTTTGGTGAGGGACTTGTCCATAAATCTAGCTACCGTTGGATAAAGATCAAATGAATGTGAGTGATTAATTATCAAAGTTGTGCTTGCATACCAATTGTCCCATTCACAAAAATACAATTGGGAATGACAGTAGGTAGCCAACATATTTGCCAACTGGTTGTGCTACTTTCTAGGCCTTATTGCATTCATATTTTTTTGTCACTGTTGATCTTTTGAGTTACATTTGAACATTCATTTTATTCAAAATATTAGTTTAAATATGTAAAAGTATAAGTTTTGTTATTGATATGAAGCTTTGGATGAAATTTTAATATAGTTCAAGCAAATACGAATAAGTATAAATGGGTAAGAAGTAATATAATTTAGAGTGCAATTGTAATATCAAAATGTCAACAATGCTTATATTTTAAAATGGACAAAATAATTCTTAAATTCTGTTCGCCTTTAGTATTTATGTATTAGTGAGGCCACATTAAATTCTTTGCTTGAATCTCAGCTTATTTTATCTAAGGCTAGTCCCTCATTTCGTTGTTTCCAAGCATGCCATGTCATCTAAACATAATTTTATTTTAGAGTTTCATAATATAAGATTCTATTTTATTTCATTGGTTGTCTATGAGATGAAATGAAATTTATTGACCCCAGTGCTGATTTCATGAGGTTTCAGTTTTTGGAAACAGTGTACTCCCGGTTTCATCTAGATGAAACCCCTCATCTCTTTCTTCATAAATTATTTATCATGTCATCACAAAAAAATCCTATGTGATAGCTCTTTTATTGAAATTAATGAAACTCCCATTAGAAATAGCCTAAGCGTGGTCGCAACTAGATCTGTACTGAAAGTATTATGATTCGTCGTTTAGGCTTAGAGCTGACCTGCAGGTTGGTGAGCACTAAGGGGAAAATTTTTCTCTGTAGCCCTAAGTACAAATCAAGTATTTCTCACTGTTTTTAAAGTCAGATCCACTTTCCTAGTTAAAATCAAGTAAATTTTAAGAAACTGTGATATAAAAAATGAGCTCGACTTAAAAAAATGTGAGATGCTGCAAACACCAAGCTAAGCTAATCATTGACCAAATAAGCAAGTCTTCACGGCGCGGTTTGTCAGTGTGGTTTCCGTGTGGTTTGTTTTGGGTTAGTGAGCACTGAGATGAGTTTTCTTTTGCCTCAACAATGGCACTAATAAAGGTTTAAAAAAACAATGATACTAATAAAAACAACGACGCTAAGCATGGACCAAATAAAAAGTCTTCGCGGCTGCTTTGTCTGTGTGGTTTCCGTGTGTGGTTTGTTTTCGGTTGGTGAGCACTGAGTTGTTGCCTCAACAACGACCCTAACCATTGACCAAATTAGCAAGTCTTCGCGGGAGCCTTGAGCAATTTGCAACCCCTTTGCTGGTTCTCCTCCCTTTTACTACTCTCATTCCTTCTGACTGCATGAGTTAGTATAGCGATACAGATCAACACAATCCTCCTCCTTTAGAGAGCTGATCACCAAGCTAATCGTCTTTTAACGGTTTCTCTTTGGAGGGAGCAAGGACTTCACCAGTTCATCGGGAAGGGGTTAACCATTGACACCACGCCATCAGCATAACCATGAACATAGATCCGCCGCCCCCGCCAGACCACAATATTCGGATGCTGGTAAGCATCCTTCTTCAGCCCCGTATTTTTTTAATAAGTCCATTGCATCTTTAATTTGCTACTCCATGTTATCTTTCACCTCGCGTGTGTTCTCTTTTGAGGTTAGAGGCATGCCCCCTTTTTCTCTGCTGGCAAAGATGAGTTCTCGAGAGAGCTATCTCAACTTTCTTTTCGCAAAAGTATATGAATCATTAATATGGTGACTGAAGTTGTGATTTAAGGTCACATGGTGACTGATTCGCGTCGGCTTCGTTTGTTATTTCGTCACGGGATTAGCAAGGCCGCATCATGATTTGGTTTCAAACTGGAGAAGTTTTCGTATATACTATATCCGGTGCGCCTCTTTCCAAAAGCTGTAGTGACACTTTGCACAAAGGCATGTTTACTGCAATTAAACATATGTAACGGCTGGGCGACCAGAGACACACACACCTGCTTGCTATCCAGCCAGATACCAAGTATGAACTAAAACTGCAGTCGCTTGATAAGTTCTCTGTGAAAATTATATAAAAGTTTGAC
>VSTD030001257.1:0-13499 GCA_008808055.3 Sporobolus alterniflorus
TTCCGATCTGGCAAATGGCACAGCTTTAATCACAAGTTCCTTCCGCTCCTCTGAGTTTAACAAGCCCCCCCCCCCCCAATTCATTGTAGCGGCGACGGCCGATCCGGATCCGGCCACTGGTCGATCGCCCCGTCCTCCTTCTCTTGCCTTGGTCACGGCAGCCAGCTCGGCGCAGCGCCACAGTGGTAGCTCCCTTCCCCATCCCAGCTCGGCGCTCGATCCAGATCGGCCTGCCACCTTGCCCTTGTGCTCCGGCCCTAGGCCCGCTGTGCTGCCCTCCATCTCTTCTCTAGCCTTGGTCGCGGTGACCGGAGACGACCTCCTGCTCCAAGCCTCCAAGTCTCAGAGTTTTATAGGCGTCGTTGCTAGGCTTTAGCCTGGGAGCACGAACCGTGGGCATCGCCTCGATAGACAATGACAATCGACAAGGTTCTCTACTACTCTTTCTTTACACGTTAAACAAAAACATTGACATGGAGTTTCTGTATGAGGTTGCAGCGGGTTCATTCCATGATTGTCAGAGTTGGGTCGGGTCATCCGACGGGTTTGGGTTCAAGTCTAAAATTTCATCTCATCCGTGGGTGTGAGTGCGAGTGTGATTTCATTGTGGGTTGAGTTTTTGCTCCATCCAATCCAAACCCGACACATTGTTATCGCTAGTTGTGTGGGCTAGTACCGTTTGCAATTGCGAGCTTGAAAACAGGGCAGTTATAACTAGCGTAGCCAGGCGAAGGTTCATATGTGTCTGGGCACGCGCCAGTTACTCTGCGTGGGAAGCTGTGATATTTATTTGTCTGCTCATCATATGAATACTCCAAAGGCAGGAGGAACGAGGGGCATGGTCGGGAGCATATCTTGTGCTTCTTGTGGTCAATTTGTTTATTAAAAAATCTATGAAAATTTTGAACAAAATTATGAATGAATAGTTCATATCATCTTCAATGAAAATACAAAATTTTTGATTCGAGAAATATTTATATAAGGTACAGCAAAAGAGACAAATCAATATCTAAGCAGTAACGAGTTTTGGGATAGACAAAGATGAACGGTTGTAACTCATGATTTTCTCTTTTTGTTACATATCTAATTTTGCAATATTATAAATGATCCTATACACTATACATTCATATTTTTTATTAATTTTTTATACAAATATATATATTTTTTTAATATGAAAGCACGAGATCACCTAACCCTGGACAACATATGTTCTGGCACATGGTCACCGCCGGCACACATCACAGAGAACAGAGAATGGGGCGAGCTACAGCCGGCGACACGTACGGCTACGACGGTGTCGTCGGGTGTCCGTGGCGACGGCAGGGCCGTGGGGGTGCACGTGCAGTGATGGTCATGCGCCCAATGGCATGGCGAGCCGTGGTTGCCATCGGAGTGGGCTCGTGCGCACATCGATCGTGTGACTGAGAGATGTGGGCCGTGGCAACAATGCATCACTGCTGCATAGAAAACACAATATGCATTCAGTTTGTAAAAGAAAACACAATGTGCATTCAGTTTTTGAAAGAAAACACAATCTATATTTAGTTTTTGAAAAAAATGCAATATGTATCTAATAACATACATACATGAAGTTCATATACTCCCTTCAAAAATGACCCGCGTCTAAGGCCTTTGTGCGAAGACCAACAAAAAAACTGCCATATGCCTTGGACTTTTGGATTTCCTTCTTATTCAATGAGCTAATTATGTCTTGCATGGGGGATGGTGGATCACCCCTGCCAACAACCAATCAGGCGTGCTGAAGACTTTTCTTTGTCCCGACCCTGGTGCTAGCATGCAACCTGTTTTTATTAGCGGTGAGGGAGAGTCTGTTGTAATTAATGTGTGGTGATTCACGGAGCACTGTTTTTATTAGCCCCGGCCAACGAAGAGCAGCGTCAATGATGAGTTATGCATGGAAGAATTGTAGAAAAGTGGTTCAACCTTAGACGCGGGTCATTTTCAATCGGAGGGAGTATCAAATTCAACAAAAGCTAAACATATATAGAGTTCTTACATCTAATAACATATACATACATAGAGTTCATAGATCGAGTTTAACAAAAACAAAACACAAGCAGTAAATTCAACAAAAACTAAACAATTGACATCTAGTAGCAGCCGCCGATATTCTGCTCGACCTCCGCCTTCTTGGCTGCCTCCTCCTCTGCCTGAGTCAATCACTGTACTAACTACTGAACCTGATCAATAATTTATATAGTTTAATTAGTAATTATAAGACTAGTAATAAATAAAGTTAACATTTAAACATTTGTGCTCACCTTGTTCGTGGCCGCCTCCGCTATTTTCTTGTGATGGTTAATTAATTACATTAGGATTTTATTGTCCTCATCCACCTTAGCCAATATCTCTTTTAATAGCCGAATTTGATCATAAATTTATGTAGTTTAATTAGTAATTATGAGACTAGTAATAAATATACTAAATATTTGAATATTTGTGCTCACCTTTTCAATGTGGTGGCAATAATTATTCGGGTCAGAGGACTCATCATTCTCTGAGTCAAACATTGTAAGGTCAATGTCAGACTCATCCTCTTCCTCATTCTTGGGAGGAGAACAGGTATGAGAGGAGTCCATGGCTAATAGTTAATAGTTCAAATATTTGGTCATAAGCATGCCAACATCAGACCCATAATTATAAACATTTAATAAATTTTAACAATTTGGTCATACACATTTATATGTTCAGTTGAGAGTTAAGATAATTACTCAGTGACATCCATTTAGTTAGTTCAATTCTTTTTCACCTCAAATGAGCAAGTTGACTGTCATGAAATTTCTTTAACTGTAACTCAAGATCTTTTTCACCCTGTATATGTTGTGTCTATGCAGCCTATTCTTGTTGGTTCAACAAGGTCTTGTTAGGTAAAACTTGAAGCTGTTTGAGCAAAATTAACTTATATTTCAGCATCTGGGTCTAATTCTCGGAATTGGTGGTCTAATTCTCAAATCTGGGTCAATGTTTTGTTTCGTGAACTATGATGGCTACCTTAGTAATAATGCATCACAGGATATACCTCTATCAAATTTAATATAATATTTATGAACTATTTTCAAGTGAATCGCGCAACTTACAAAATTCAAACGACATCCTAAGGTGTGGAGGACAGAGAGAGTGAAGTGGATCTCGACGACGGTGGAGGCGGGCATGGAGAAGGAGCGGGCACGCAGCATGGACCTGGTGGCGGTCGGGGAAGCGGTCACTGAGGCGCTAGCGTGGACCTGACGGCGATCGGAGAGGAGGTCGTCGTGGCGTCGAGTCGGACGTGGAGGAGGAGCGGGTGCGCAGTGTGGACTCGGCAGTGGAGGCAGCCAGCAATGCAGAAGTGGATGCGGTCAAGGAGCGGGCGTGTGGGTGGTGGGGAAATGATTGTCGCCAGAGTTAGGGTTTAGGGGCAGCCACACACTTAACAAGAAGAATAGTAGCGACATGCGGCGTTGATTACGTCAGAACATCCGTCGCTACTGATGAATAGTAGTGACGTACATGCTGATATCATCATTGCTCGTCACTACTGATGAATAGCAATCAACGTCTATCGCTACTAATCAAGGCCCATCACTACTGTGGTTAAGGCCCCTCACTACATATTTTTTAAGCAACAGAGTTTAGAACAGATTGATCCATTCAATATATTACACAATACGATAGAAAATGATTGAGCACAGATTGATTCATTCAATGATTGAGAACTAGTACTAACATTACACAATATATTATTATCAGTGTTTTTTGCACCGGCAGGATATAGGGTGGTCAAGATTGCTTGTTCCTATTATGAGGTGGTCTTACGAACTATGAAAAACTACAAAGCACACTATAGTTTATCCTTGTTTAGGCCCCTGCTACGAGGTAATACCCCTACGTCTAGCATTTTTTTATTGAAGAAGAACAATGTTACAATGGAGTGAGCTGAGAGCTCGAAGAGTTCGCTAAGTGAAACGGGGAAATGCTTTGTGCCCCACCTGCCAAGAGGCAACTGGATAACTGTAAGCTATTTATTTCTATATCCACGAAGGGATTTACATGACCAGTGGGTCCAGATTTGAGAAAGTTGGTTTACTGAGATCGGTTGGAGGCTTCTATGATGTTCGGGTCTATTCTGGAGTCTTCTAAGCTCCTTCTTACAATTCCCTGGGCCCTTCATGACAGTGGGTTAGTGGTTGCTTAGCGAGGTCTTTGCTTGGTGGCGATGTCTTCCTCTGCGGTCTTCTTGTCTGTCCCTGGTGTATTCTTGGTGGTGAGGTGGTCGGTGCTTGAGAAGGTTACAGGGGTGACTACCTTGTGGGGCTGGCCTTCCTTGGAGGCAAAACCTTCCTGAATGGTCAACGGTTATAGACATGGCGCTCTTATCCCTGCGCTGCCCACCGCTGATAAGCCTTAGCTGGGCACGTAGCGTCTCTGATTTAGGAAGGTTCCCCTGGCTTATCCTCAATGCCCCCAGGAGGGAGGCAATGCTCTTGGATGGATATTGCTAAGCTTTGTCTCACCACGTGGGGCGGTGCTGGGTTCAACCCATCCTTCTCCGAGGGCATGTCAGTTCCTAAGGCGGTGGGGCCCCCTTTGGTGGAGAAGGTTCGAATCCCCTAGTGCCATGTATTGTTCACGTGTAGGGAAGGGGAAAGGTCCCTCAACCCGGACGTGAAAGGCCTTGGAGTCTGGAGATCGGAAACCTTCTGGTGGGAGGACATGAGGCTTGTCGTCGTGCCCAATCAGGTGGGTCTCGTACGATGTGGCTGAACGTCCTGGTCTATTGTTCGGTTCCCGTGAAGTTCCCGGGTCCCGTAAGGCATGGTTCGTTCCCCCGAGGGATCCCCCTGGAATAGGTGGCCCCTGCCTTCCCTGGTCAGGAGTGGTGGGGTCATGCCTGGCATTGGGTGCCCGACTCCAGTCATTTGGCTGTTGGTCAAGTAGGTTGTGTCCAGGGTGTTGGGCCGCAACTGGCGGCCCGCGGTACCCGAGTTACAAGACCCCGATAGTAGCCCCTAAGCCTTTCATCAAGCGGGTGGCCAGAGTCGGTCGCTTGTCGGATGGCAGAATAGTGTTACACCACAACATGTGACACGATAGAGGATAGCTTGACTGGGCGTGCATCAGAGGGTAACCCGGATGGATAAGGAGGCTAACCCGACGTTATTGTGTAACCCGGGTAATGTTTGGAGAAACGGGTAACTTGGTGGTAAAGGTTAACGTGAAGAAAAATGTGAAGGAAGGACCGATGATGGTCAGTGCCGAGTTGCTTGAGGCTTGGGTAAGCTCAAGTAAGGCAGATTCAGTGTCGGATAAGGCAAATGGGGTTATCCAGGTTGCTTCAAGGTTATCCGGGTTGGTTTAGGGTTATCTGAGTAATCTTGATGCATTATCGATCGAAATAAGCCTAAGTCAAGGTGGGAGGCCAGTGAGAAAGTTTTTGGGTAGGTCCAGCTGAAGGGTACCCGGCCGAGAAAGGTGATCGGATAAGGTCAGGTTAACCTAATCAGGTGCGTGTCCGAGTACAACTCAGGTAAGCGCTCGGGTGAAATTTTGGGTAACATGCTTGGATATGGCTCAAGTAGCGACTCAGGTGAGGCATCGGGCAACACGCTCAGGTAAGGCTCAGGTAGTGACTCGGGTGAGGTTCTGGGTAGCGACTCAGGTAAGGAATCGGGTACAATCTCGGGTAAGAATCCGGGTAAGCGTTCGGGCAAGAAATCAGGTAAGGAGGTCGGGCAAGACAAAAATGTGCAAGGTAAGGGGACTTCTTTGCTTCAGGTAAGAGACCTTTTTGTACATGGGAACATCAAGTTTATATGAGATCGATACAACAAGGAGATAAAGGTGAATTGAGTCAAATAAGAAGGGTCAATCTGAGTTGAAGGAGGGAATCTAAAGGAGTCCAAGACAAGGAGAATTCAAAGATAAAGGACTCGGTTTAAATCAAGACCGAGTGGAATAAAGATCAAGAGGTCGAGTTGGTTTAAATCTAGGAGTCTAAGCCAATAAAAGGATCAAATAATTCAGTTTAGTTTAAAGACTGAATTAAAGGAGAAATTGAGCCAAGATAGAGTCCAAGATTGAAGACCGAATCAAGTTAGAATTCGAGTAGAGATCAAGCTAGAGTTTGAGTAGATAAAGTTAGCAAGATAGAGTCTTTGTAATCAAGAAGTCGAGTTGTAGAGAGATAGAAGTTGGTTTGAAGAGTTGTAAAAAAGATAGGAGTCGAGTTGTGTACATAAACCCATGGTGAATGCGCCAAGGGCAGTAGACAATCAATCAATACAACTTTACTTCTTTGCATTACTTGTTCTTAGTTTTCTTAGTTTCCTTAGTTCATAGTTGCTTTAGCTACCCTTTGTTGCTTTGAAGAGAAAAGCATCTGGATTAACCTTACGAGACAAGGTTCTACCAAGTTCAACGCAAGCCATTAAAGTTTTTGTGTGAACATATTTTTGGCGACTCCACTGGGGACGACGTTCATGTGTTGATCATTGCTCCATGTTTCGCTAAGTAATCAGTGGTCTATGCCAATTTATCGAAGTCATGACGAACCCGAAGGATAGTGCTGCCTGGTCCGAGGTTGGGCCTCACAACACGATCGGGGTGGCGATGGAGGATCTGCCCGAGGCAGAGTGGAGGGCGCTCGAGAAGGAAGCCGAGGAGGAGATGGTCAAGGCAATGAGGAGGAAGCTTGCGTGTTTCCAAAAAACACGCACGGGGGTGATCAAGAAAGCCATTCCGGCTATCACAACTACGACAATCGCTACACCTACGGTAACTCCTAACTTTACTCCCGAAGAGTTGGTTAAATTCATGTACGTAGCGGTAGCTAGCAAGTACGGGAACAATCTCATGAACTTTACCCGTACTATGACTGAGGAGGTACGTAGTACCTTAGACACCTTCAAAACTGATCTACAAAACATGTTGCCTCAACAAATTAGATCGGTTGTGCAGCAGGTTCATGGTGAGTCACAGGGTAAACAACCGGATCTTGAGCCTAGCACACCTTACCCAAGTGGCACATCCGCACCGGGTAACACGGGCACCCTTTACCCGGGTAATACTACTTCATCATGTAACCCGGGTAACATAGCTAGCATAAGCACTTCACACCTGGGTAACACTGCGGGTAATGTTATTTACGTTGATGCTAGTGCGCCGTATCCAGGGGGTGTTTCGATGGGAAATTTGGGTACTTCTCCGACTGCTAATCTACCTTACCCGGGGGACGCGTCCGCTTCAGGTAACCTGAGGTTTCCTACTCACACCACACCACACCGACCAACCCAAACCCGAACTTTCAGCAACTGTATTACCAAACCATGGCTTACGGTCCCAACATACCTCCCACAGGTACGGGTGTTCCTAACGGTCCTATCCCCGACATATTTTTTCCCTATGACACCGGCTTACGTTACTCCTAACCCGAGGGTAGAGGCTGAGGTAAATGATGGGGTTAGGGATCAAATCACTTGGTACACCGAAGGGTTGGGCTAGGTCCTATCAAAAGCTGTATCCGGAGTATTTTGACATGATTCCTTATCCACGGGGTTTCTGGGTATCGGATCTAGCTAAGTTCATGGGTGATGACGCTAAAACCACGTATGAGCACATAGGGCAGTTTCTTGCACAAGTTAATGATGTGGGCATCACCAATGTGCACAAGATTAGGATGTTCCCATTATCTCTCACCGGGGCAGCCTTTAATTGGTTTACCTCCTTGCCTCCAAACTCGATAGATTCCTGGGTTAGTTTGGAGCAGAAATTCCATGATTATTTCTACAATGGGGAGGTAGAACTAAGGTTATCCGATCTCACATCCTTGAGACAAAAGTACACGAAAACTATTTCTGATTACTTGAGGTGGTTTAGGGAGGTCAGAAATCAGTGTTATAACCTAACCATTGCAGAAAAAGATTTGGCCAATCTAGCTTTTGCAGGTTTGACACCATATCTTAGAGATAAGTTGGACGGGCAGTAGTTTTCTGACACTAACCAACTCCTATAGCGTGCACTGCCCTACGAGAATCATGGTAAGTCCAACCGATTTAGGGACAGCGCTAACAAGGACAAGGAAAAGTACCACTTTAACTTCGTGGATGAGGAGGCCGACGATGAGGAGGGCAATGAGATTTGCGTAACCGAGTGGGTTGAAAAACCCGGGGATAAACCCATCTCGTGCTCTTTCTTGAAGCCCAATGGAGGATGGAGGGAGGAGATGAGATACACTTTTGACATGTCAAAGTGTGATCATCTTTTGATTTACTACTTCAGGGAGGGGTTATACGACTCACTGAAGAACACGTCATACCTAATGCCGATATTTTAGCAAAGAAGACATATTGTAAGTGGTGCGATTCTTATACTCATACCACTAACGAATGCAATTATTTTTTGTGATAGGTACAATCGGTGATCAACGACAGTCGATTGACTCTAGGTGATGGAGGCAAGATGAAGCTTGACATAGACCCGTTCCTCATTGGCATGGTCGAGCTCATGGACAAGAAGGTGTTGGTGCGTACGGATCCAGCCGAGACAACCAAGGGCAAGAATGTGGTCATTTCCGATGAACTGCGTAACCGGATGATCAAGTCCCACAACTCGGAGATTGGCATGTCAAAGGAGAATGTGCTGCGGAAGCCGGGTAAGAGGATAAAACCCACGTCGGCTACGTTGATTGAAAAATATCAACGACAGCTGTAGGAAGACCGAAAGTACCGGGTTATTTGAGGGATCAAACGGGATACATTCTTCAAAGCCTGAAACTGGCTGGACCAGCAGGGACCACAGCGTATAGGGGAGCCCCAGAGGAGGACGGTGCAACACTCTACAGATCAGGAACCCGGGATAAGGTGAAATCCCTAGTTTGCTGATCGGTCAGGTTCGAGTAACCCAGATCACCGTGTTAACCATCCTGATGTGTTGCACAATGAAGGAAGATCATCGCGAAGGCCACAATAGACCAAGGAGCATGTCATGATGGTGGGCTCATGGCCATGCAAAGTGTCATCCGAGATTCATATCAATGGACGACGCGTTAGTGAGCCGGTTCGTGAAGATAAGGCAAAACGACGGCTCCGGAACCGGAGGACAAGAGGGACCCAAAGAGAGCACGTGTGGTACTGTCTAAGGGTTGCGAGGTGGTCGGGACAGGCTACTCGATGGTGACAGGTGTTGTTGCAAAGGTCACGAATAAGAGCGGAAATTCAGATAACCACGACCGGGTTAACAGGGTTAGCCAAAACAGCAACACGGATCGGCAAGCAGATCGGGTTGGCCGGGTTGGCCAGGTTACCTGGGATAGCCCAAACAGCAACACGGATCAATGGACAGATCAGGTTAGCTGGGTTGACAACAGGGAGCAGAAAAAAGGAGGTTACAGTCGTGTTGCTAACATGGAAAGCTGAATTATGGAAAATTCAGCTAACACGGAGTGCCGGATTACGGAGAATTCGACTAACACGAAAAACCGGGTTATGCAAGACTCAGGGGGCAAGAATTCAGAAGAAGGAAAAGGTGCTGCTCCAAGCAAAAGGCCAGCTCCACGGTGGTGCCCAAGGGGTATTACCAAAACACAAAAATGTAGGCTGCAAAAGATGCGTCAAAGAGAGTTGGCTAAGAAAAAAGAAGAGGAAGAGTGGGACTATTGGTTTAACCATTTACGGCCCATGACCAAGCCGAAGCAAACGTGTCAGGAAAAGCGGTTAGCCAAGGAGGAAAGTTGTAGCAGTGATGAGGAGGCGAGCAAGGTTACCCTGGTCAGAGGGGAAGGCAACTCGAGATTGGGTGACGGGAACCCGGAGTCAGGTAACTGCAACCCAGAGTCTGGAAACTACCACCCGGAATTGGGTAACTGCAACCCAGACTCGAGTAACAGCAACCCAGGTAAGGAGAGTGACCTGCAAGGAGAGGAGCCGGTCTTGATGGATGTCAACGTGGCCTTCAAGATCCCAGTAGAATTCTGTGCACCTATGGAAGACGTCGCGGAGTTGGCGCTGGGTGCTGAATGTGCCGTGTCTGAGAAGCTAGAAAATCCGGGTGCCCACATGAAGCTTCTCTTCATCCGGGGACACCTGGATGGAACGCCGATTGGACACATGCTCGTTGATGGAAGTGCAAGCGTCAACATCTTGCCGTTATCGCTGTTCAAGAAGCTCGACCACGTTGAAGGTGATCTTAAACGTACAAATCTTAGCCCTAGCAGTTTTGCAGGTGATTTGATGGAGGTAAAATGAATAATCTGCAAAGAGGTAATGGTTGGGAGCACAACCATGCCTACGACATTTTTTGTGGTGGACGTGAAGGGGGGTTACAATGTGCTACTCAGACAGGATTGGATACACACCAATGAGTGTGTCCCGTCTACTCTTCATCAATGCATAATCCAATGGATCGGTGATGAGGTGGAGGTGGTTCAAGCCGATGAGGAGGTGTGCGTTGCCGTAGCCAAATCTCAAGTCGACATCCTGGGAGGGAAGATGGAGTGCTTATTCGGATGGACTTGACAGGGTACGACTACATTAGCGTCGGCAAGGATGGGTTTGTTCTGATAAGTATAAACTCGGTGATCGGTGCAACCCATTTGGCTCACGATCTTTGATAAATGATGTCGGTTAACAAAGATCTTGAGTGGTTGAGTAGGTGGACAACGATGTATCATTCATATACGAACGATGCCATGGGCATGGTGGAAGACTTAGACGAGTTAGGAAAGCTTGGCCGAGGTTTTTCCTTTATGGATGACTTAGAAGAAGTAGACATAGGTGATGGAGTTATTTCTCAGCCTACATCTATAAGTGCACATCTAAGCACGAGCCAAAAACATGAATTAATTGAATTGTTGAAGGCATACACGTGTTGTTTTGCTTGGGATTACACCGAGATGCTTGGGTTACACAGGGAGCTCGTCGAACATTGGCTACTGATTAAAGCCGGTTTTAGACCGTATAAACAGGGAGCCTAGAACTTCAAGCCAGAAATCATCGGAAAGGTGAAAGAGGAGGTGGATCAGTTGCTGCAAGCCGGGTTCATACAGCCTAGTCACTATGCAGATTGGGTTTCTAACATCGTCCCGGTAGAGAAGTAGAACACGGGAAAGATACGGATATGCAGACTTTAGAAACCTCAACCGAGCCACTCTGAATGACGAGTACCCGATGCTCGTTGCTGATTTATTGATCGATAGCGCGTTGGGTAACAAGGTGATTAGCTTCTTGGACGGCAATGCGGGCAACAATCAAATCTTTATGGTGAAAGAAGATGTGAGCAAGGCCGCATTCCGCTGTTTGGAGTTCATTGGCTTATTCAAGTGGATCATTATGACTTTTGGCTTGAAGAATGCTGCTACAACGTACCAAAGGGCTATGAAGTTAATCTTCCACAATCTGCTCAGAGTTTTGATAGAGGTTTACATTGACGGCATGGTAGTTAAGTCAGTTGGATTCGAGGAGCACATGACCGACTTGAAATTGTCATTAGAAAGGATGATGAAGTATGGACTGTGGATGAACCCATTGAAGTGCGCCTTTGGGGTAACGTCGAGAAGGTTTTTGGGGTTTATAGTGCATGAACATGGCATACAAATCAACCCCAAGAAAATTGAGTCCATCGGGAAGATTGGAGAACCGGTGTGTAAGAAAGACGTCTAAAAGTTACTCGGTAAGATAAATTACTTGCATCATTTTATATCTAACCTTGGAGGGTGAGTAGAGTCTTTATTGCCATTGGTTCGGCTCAAACATGAGGAGTTCATTTGGGGGGCAGAACAGCGAGAAGCTTTTGAGAAGATCAAAGAATACCTCATGTCTCCACCCGTGTTGCGAGCTCAGAAGACCGGGAACCCATTCAAGATGTATATTGCCACACAAGAACAGGTTATTGGAGCTGTTCTACTATAAGAAGAAGATAGCAAGGAGTTTCCGGTAGCATATGTGAGTCGACGTCTACTTGATGCTGAAACACAGTATGTCTTCGTGGAGAAACTTTGCTTGTCGTTATACTATGCTTGCTCCAAGTTTAGGCATTACATCCTTTCTAGTTCTTACAAAGTGGCTTGTCAATACGATATTATTAAGCATATGTTATTAAAGTCAATCCTAAGTGGAAGGATGGTTAAGTGGGCTTATGTGTTAGTTGAGTATGATTTAGCCTACGAACCGTTACGATCGATCAAGGGGCAAGTAGTTACTGATTTTACAGTCGATCATGCCATAGATGTGGATCACTAGGTTAATTCTATCCAACTCAAGCAGTGGGGGTTGTATT
The DNA here is from genome assembly GCA_008808055.3 of Sporobolus alterniflorus. Lineage (NCBI taxonomy): Eukaryota > Viridiplantae > Streptophyta > Magnoliopsida > Poales > Poaceae > Sporobolus > Sporobolus alterniflorus. The sequence continues at coordinate 12,271 of VSTD030001257.1, forward strand.
TTGATGGTTTAGTTTGTAGTGAGGGGCAGGGTGCTGAGTGTGTGGTTGTTTCCCCTAGTGGTGTGTACATAGATCTATCTATTAGATTAGAGTTTGCTTGCAATAATAATCAAGTCGAGTACGAGTCCTTGCTACATGGGCTTGAGTTTTTGAGAGACTTGGGAGCAAGGGACGTAGATGTGTTTGGAGATTCTAATCTAATCGTGCAACAAATTAAAGGGGATAGCCAACGCTTAGATGGGGTGCTCAATTCTTACCAGGATAGATGCTTAGATATTATTAAATTGTTTGAAACATTTAGTATTAAGCATATTCCTTGGGAGGAGAATAGTCAGACAAACTAGTTAGCGCAACAAGCTTCAGGTTACGTAGTTAACCGAGGATTTTTTTGGGGTTGCATCGATTGGTTTGGTTGAGCACAAGTATGCATTGAGGAGCAAAGGAAAGCCGATACTAGAGGATTCAGATCGGCTACGGGATAAGGAGAAATTGATTCCGGGTAAAGCAAAGAGGTTATCGGGTAACATGGATCGGTTATCAGAAAAAACAGAACCAGGGTCGGGAAGAACAGAGTTGGAACTGGGGAAAACAGAGCCGAGCTCGGGTAAGGAGAAACCGGTCCTGGGTAACGCGAATGAGTTACTGGGTAATGTAGACCGGTTATCAGGAAAAATAGATCTGGAAAAAGAGCTGAGTTTGGGTAAGGCAGAGCCGGGACCAAGTTACGGATGTGGATTATGGAAAGAGTTAGAACCAATTTCGGGTAAAGAAAGCAATGAGGAATCGGTTACTAGGAAGAGCGAGCCCAGGAACATTGGGTCACCTGTAGATGAAGGAAAAATAGAGCCGATGAAGGAGTATGATTCAGTTAAGGATGTTAGCATGATACAAACAGATTGGAGGTTGCCGCTTTTGGAGTGCATTAGAGATCCTAGAAATATTACAGACAAGAAAGTCAAGCGGCAAGTGTTGAAATACAGGTCATTGGATGATGACCTTTATCGGAGAACTATTGACAGCGTGTTGCTAAAGTGTTTGGGAGAGGAGCAAGCTAAGGTGGCAGTTCGGAAGTCCATGATGGAATTTGTGGAGCACATCAGTCAGCCTACAAGATGAATTGGTTGTTACGGAGATATGGATTTTATTGGCCGACTATGATGGATGATTGTGTCAAGTATCAAAAGGGTTGCGAGGCATGTCAAAGGTTTGGGAATATACAATTACCTCCT
>VSTD030001258.1:0-13499 GCA_008808055.3 Sporobolus alterniflorus
GAATCTACATCTTGTTGCATGTTATGCCAACGTAACATCTTTTTCGGTTTTTGATAAGTTGCTTGGATGCCTGAATGACTAACTATAGCATACCCATGAAAGGATTGTATGAGTTTGGTTTGAAGAGCAGAATTATTACCAATCTATATTTCATCCTTGTGACGATACCTCAAATACCATCCGGGTCGGGGGCCCATTAACTGCAACAGCCCACGAGGCTAGATGTGGCCCGTGTAAGAGTCCCGATCGAGTGCGTGTTTGTGTGAGTTGTAACAAAGTTGAAAACTTGCCATATTTATAAGGCGATATTCCAAACTATAAATACAGTAGTCCAAACTTCATCGAATGTATCAAAATTAGTAGCCACAAACCACATATTCATCAATGCTAGACTGGACGTAGGTGTTATACATCAAATTTGGTATTCTTTCTCAAGCATGTTAGGAAGGTGATCAACTCAAATAGGGATTTCTGGGAAGGTGGGCATATGGAAGGCAACCAAATCTGGATTAAAGAAAAGAAGGAAGTTAACCAAATCAGGATCAAAGCAAAAAAGGAAGACAAACAAATCAGAATTTCTGGGAAGGTGTGCATGACTTAGAAGGCTATTAATTCCGCATAGGAATAAAATAATTTCAAATAAGATTTGATGGTAGGTGATTAAGATATTAGGCAATTTGAGATTATTATTAGTCATTATATATAGGGGGCGAGTATGTACACAGAGGAGCCAGCCAAACACAATGAATAATATTGTTACTTTTTATTCTCTTATTTTCTTTGGTGTTTTGTCGTGAAAAGCATCTGAGTTTCTCCACGAAAGTGAGAAGTTCTTTACTGGTTTGCCAAGAAAATCTGTCATTTCACCATTACATAAATATGATGCTTATCCTTTGTTGTTCGACGCATTAGTTGGACAACAAAATTGGTGACTCCGCTAGAGAGGACTTTCATTCATCTTTGCATCAGTAGATCGTGGTTGATTGACACCCATGTTGCTGATCAGAGGAGCGTTGATTAGTTCGGCTAGGTGACAGTCGAACTCCTATTTTCCTATCACAAAATCAATCTACTATTTTGTTCTCTATCATCGCATCAGGCTTTACGACTGATCATGTGCATCTGCTGGTGTATTCCGCACCTTGCATGGCGTACTTTCTACATCTACACGCGTACAACCTGCTTCTCCAAGGGAATTGCTTCCTGCACATACACAGAGGCCTACCACGAAGCACATGAAGGAGTTGGAGATTTTTTGGCCACGTACGCGCAACGCATTCAAGTCTACATCAAGTCAGCGGTAATAAGTAGCATGTCCACATTTTTTAATATGGCCGAGTCACATATAGGGCCTGATATTTTTGGAGATGAACTGGATTGGAGCATGACTCATCTTAAGGAATCATTGGCTGAAAATATTTAAAGTGTGTTGCAACAAGTTTTTCTACCTAAACACAGTGGTTCTGGTAAAGTGAAAAATAGTGATGATACTTTAGAAGATATATGATCTACTCACACATTTGATTCTCATAACATGAATAGAAATTTAGATTTGCATGTAACAGAAGAGCCGACTATTATTGAGTGTGAAGAGTCTGTTGCTATGTTTGTTGAGGAATGGAGGGAAACTTTTGTTTTACCATCTAAATTTTGTGCTAAAACAGCAGTTGATGGAGCCAAAATTAGCGATGCATCCATAGATAAAATAGTCTTGAATGTATGGAGGGTTAGACTAAGATTCAAATTGGTGAAGAAATAAATCACAATTCATCTAAGGGTAGTATAACTGAATTGACTGTTGATTGTTCATTTTGTCCTAAAATAATAGGGAATCACCACAATGTGGCTACTATAGAAAATTGGCACATAAGCAATTTTAGTCTAGATGGTGGTGCTGAAAAAGTATTAAGTGGAGCTGCACTAGATGATTTGGGTGTTTCTGCAATGAAAGATAATGATAATAATTCCAAAGATAGTGATGAGGTGAAGCTTGGTCAGAAACCTTTTCCTATCAATCTAATTGATTTTGAGAATAAGAAGGTACTGGTGCGTGCTCATCGAAGAGAGTCTACCAAAGGAAAAAATGTTATTGCTTCTGATGAGTATAGAGCCAAGATCATAGTCTGAAAATCCTATAGTTAATTTGTGGAAAAAATAATATGTTTCGTTGGGAGGTACAATCGACTATAAATGCAGGCCGATTGATGTTTGTGAATCACAAGAAGGTAGGGGGTGTGGAATACATAAAAAATATGTCCTGTAAGAGTGAGTAATTTTGAGAACAAGAAATTACTTGTTCATCCATCACAAGCCGAATCAACATGGTGCAAGGAAGTAGTGACAAGTTGTTGTTTCAACTATGGTAGGAATAAAAAGGCTAGAAAGGTTTGAGTACGTAAAGCTAGTCAAAATTTCAAGTCCAGGGATGATGTTCGTACATCGTTCATTAGAATATGTTAGAGTAGTAAGCCTAGCAAGGTTGTAATAAAGATGAAGAATATGGTTTGGGTACTTAAAATTGGTCAAACTATTAAGCCTAAAGATGATGTTCAGACATCGTCTATTGCAACTACATGTCACACAAGTGTGGCTCGCAAGGGTGTAGGAAAAAATAAGAAAATGATGTGGGTACCTAAAGGTTACGCGCATGTTGAAGCTAGAGTTGATGTTCAAACATCAACAATTAGAACTACACATGAAACAAATAAGGGTGACTACAAATATAAAAAGACTGATCAATATGGTATTTATTGGACACAAGGATCAACACAACGATGAGTTGGTCCATTGTATGCATCTCAGCCCCAAAATCATTGGCGATTACATCATAAAGGTACAATGTCTTGGACACATGGGAATTGGAATTCATATTCAGGTTATTTTTCGACATACAAAGAAAGTATGCTCAAAAAACAAGGGACATGTGTTATAAATCAAATTTGGCATCCTTTCTTAAGCATGTTAGGAAGCCGATCAACTCAAATAGGGATTTATGGAAAGGTGTGCATGTATTAGGAAGGCAACCAAATTAGGATTAAAGCAAAGAAGGAAGTTAATCAAATCAAGATCAAAGCAAAGAAGGAAGACAACCAAATTAGGATTTCTGAGAAGGTGTGTATGACTTAGGAAGGCTATTAATTCTGCATAGGAATAAAATACTTTCTAATAAGATTTGATGGTAGGTGATTAAGATATTAGGCAAGTTGAGATTCTTATTAGTCATTATATATAGAGGACGAGTATGTACACAGAGGAGGTAACCAAACACAATGAATAATACTATTACTTTTCATTCTCTTATTTTCTTCGTTTTCTTTGGTGCATTGTCGTGAAAAGCATCCAGGTTTCTCCACGAAAGTGAGAAGTTCTTTACTGGTTTGCTGAGAAAATCAATCGTTTTGCCGTTACGTAAATACGGTGCTTATCCTTTATTGTTCGACGCATTTGTTGGGCAACAATAGTGTTTTTACTCTCCGGAGGGCTCGAACCAGTATAAATTTTGCCTCAAGTTCATCTGAGATTGATCTTGCGATTGCCACGTTTCCTCCATTCCTAATCCAACTACTGAGACACATCGATAGAGGCGCACCAGGAAAGGGGAAGCGCTCAAGATCCATTCAGGTGAGCTCATGATTCCTTGGAATTTCGAAGTAAAGTTCTCGTACGGCACACAATTCCTTTTCAGATCACTGATGTTTGCCGTCGGGGAAGATGGAAACCTTGAGTTGTTGACTCGGGGCCTAGCACCAAGTCATTGCAAGCCGGTCTACAGAGAAGCCCCGTATTACCCAACCGATCCATCAATATCATTGACATAAGGCAGCGCCCCCTCAAGTTTGAATCCTTATGTAGGGCCGTACTAACTGTCCACTGTGATGTCACAAGGATACCCGATTGGGAGACCTATCTTCTAGCATGTGGTTGGAACATTGAGCTCCTCATCTTCGGGAGCGTTTGCTAATCTAGATTCCTTCGAATACTACCCTGAGATTGGGGGCAGTGTCTGCTGGAACCCTGATGTCGAGGCTCACCGTATCAGCATGGTGGGTCCCACAAGGGCACCTTCTCAGAACAGCTCCAACAGATACCCAACCATCAGGGGATCTGAACCGTCCGATGCACAGAGACCTAACAATAGAGTCATTCAGAATCTCAATCCAGACTTTAATGCCATTCGACTCCAAACCATCATCGAGTCAATTCAGTGCATGGTCCCTCAGGACTCCCCACTAGTGGCTTTGGCCCGGCATGGGGCTGAAGTAGTGGGCCAGATCGTTACAGCAGAGCCATGGGCTAGGAACCATCGGGGCGAGCCCTCCATTGGTAACCGATCTAGCGATTGGGTGAAATGCGTGTTTTGTGCTCTGGCACCTGAGCTTAAGGAAGTTGCCTGGCCAGACAAGTTCAAGCCTGGACCAATTGACAAGTATGATGACTCCAACAACCTCGATGAGTTCATCCAAGTCTACCACACGGTCATTGAGGCCACCGGAGGTGATGATCGGGTAAAGGCCAACTATCTGCCCATAGCTTTGTCCGGCGCAGTCAGATCTTGGCTCATCAATTTGCTCAAAGGCAAAATCTACAACTGGGACCAGCTATGTGCCATGTTCATCTAGAACTTCTAGGGCACATACGAGCATCCATCCACAGCCGAAACCCTGAAGACCATCAAGAAGAAGCATGATGAGAGCCTTTGGGATTACGTGAAACATTTCTACAACACCAGGAATGATATCCCAAACATCAAGGACATCAAAATTATCAATTCCTTCTGAGATGGGGTCAGTGATATCAAATCTGTTGAGGAGATCTCCACGAAGAAGCCTAAAACTGTGGTCGATCTACTAGCAGTCGCAGACATCTACATCGAGGTCTTAGAGGCTCGAGCCCGGCTCTTTCATTCACATAACAAGGTGCCTACCAAGAAGAAGTAGCAGGAAGATCAGGAGATCAATATAACCGATCACGGAAATCCAAAGCAGCAACCTGCCAAGCGAAAAGAAAAGAGACCATTCCAACATCCTGCTGATGCTGAGAAGTGGTGCAAGATCCACCACATGATAGGGCATGATCTGGAGGAGTGCAAATCTTTTCTGGATCACAAGATGTCCGAGAAGCTAGCGGCATAGGAGCCACGGCGAGGAGAACATCGTCGGGCCAATCCTGACAATGATGATCAACTTGATGAAATCAACATGATATTTGGGGGGGGGCAACATGTCCATGGCCTCAAAGACTCAGGGAAAGAAGCTTGAAAGGGAGATTAGCCTGGCTTTAACACATCGAGCTAGGGAGAAGAATGAAGTGGTCCAAAACTGATATCTTGTTTGGACCCGAAGACCATCTAGAGACATAGCTGTCCAATTGGAACTTGTCTTTCATGGTCAAGCTCTCGATTGGACGCTACAGGGTGGCCAAGACACTGATAGAAAATAGGGCTTCCCTCAACCTCATCATGAGGAAGACATTCATTGAGATGGGCCTCAATCTATCAGATCTGACCCCAGTTCATGACACATTCCACGGTGTCATCCTAGGACAGTCATCTACCCCCATTAGACGCATTGACTTGGAGGTATCATGCAGATCAGGAAACAACAAGCATCGGGAGATGCTAACATTCAAAGTTGCGAGTTTCGACATCGGCTACAACTGCATCCTGGGGAGGCCTTTCATCCTCAAGTTCATGGTAGTCATACACACTACCTATGCCACCATGAAGATGCCTGGTCCAAGGGGCATCATCACCATCAAGGTCGATCAGTGAGACACTCTGGCATGCAAGAACACTTCATTATCGCATGTCGAGCACTTTGACGACAAGACAACACATGAGCAAGCAGCCAATACAGCCAAAACTCAGGACGACAGTGCCCCTCACAAGATGTCAATGTCCAAGCCACCAATCAATAGCACCCCGTGAGAATCTGTAGGGCCATGCCAAAGAAGGGCATCCACACTGCCTCAGCCTCTACCCAAATGCCCACTAATCACAAGGTGGACAACCACCAGAAGGGGACAATGGTAGATGAGGACAACAAGGAGATCCTGACTGACCCCAATGATCCAAACAAGAAGCTCAAAATCAGCTCAAAGCTCGATGCTGAATAGGAACTCATGCTCATAACTTTTCTCCAGGAAAATCTAGATGTTTTCACATGGAAAACATCAGATGTGCTTGGGATCCCTAGGGAGGTGATTGACCACAAGCTAGGAATTGATCTATCATTTAAGATGATCAAGCAGAAGAAGTAAAGATACACTCCAGAGCCGAGGCCATTCGGCAAGAAGTCAATAGATTACTTCAAGTCGGGTTCATCAGGCTAGTAGATTATCCAAGCTGGCTAGCTAGCCTAGTTCTTGTAGAAAAGCCTGATGGCTCCTAGCGCATGTGTATTGATTATACAAGTTTGAATAAAGCATGTCCTTGAGTATCCCTTGCCTCAAATATGTCAGATCATTGATTCTATAGTGTTGTGTGAACTATTGCCATTTCTGGATGTCTACTTCGACGATCATCAAATCAGCCTGGCCATTGACGATGAAGAAAAAACAACGTTCGTCACTCCATTTGAAATCTTCTGTTACACAAAGATGGCGTTCGGCCTAAAAAATGGGGAGCTACATATCAGAAGGGCATACAAATCATCTTGGAGACTCAAATCAGACGAAATGTTGAGGCGTACATTAATGATGTGGTGGTGAAGTCGAAAAAGCATGGGGATCTACTTGATGACGTCAAACAGACCTTCAACAATCTCTGTAAGTACAAGATGATGCTTAATCCTAAAAAATATGTGTTTGATGTATCATTAGGAAAACTGCTTAGCTACATGGTATCGGCTTAGGGAATCGACGCTAATCCAAAGAAGGTGGAAGCCACTGAACAATTACAACATCAACATAGCTGTATGGTGATAGCACTCAACAGATTTATACCTTTCTACAAGCTACTGTGGAAAGCGGATGACTTCTAGTGGGATGAAAAGGCAACATCGACTTTCATCAAACTCAAGCAGTATCTAAAGTCCTTACCAACAATGGTTCCATCGAAGTCCAATGATGTGTTGCTACTCTATGTCGCAGCCACCAACACATTCATTAGTACAGTTACCGTCGTTGAATGGCCAGAAGGTAACACAGAAGTAAAATAACAACTAGTATACTTTGTTAGTGAAATTTTGAAAGACGCTCAGAAAAGATACCGATAGGTGCAAAAGGCGCTCTGCGTAGTACTCACGATGACCAGGAAGCTGAAGCATTATTTCTTAGCTCATTCCGTACGGGTTGTTTCCAATCAGCCACTGACGCACGTCCTCCAAAGCAAAGAAGCAGTAGGGCAGATCACACAGTGGGCAGTGGAGATCAACCGGTATGATGTTGAATTCAGTAGCGGATCTAGCCTGTGACACCGGTGAAATGCCTCAATCATGCAACTGAAAACAATTTTAGAAGCAACCAAGTCTAGCAGACTGCGAGGTCTGTGGTAAGGAGGAAGTTTAACCTGAATTATCACTTGATCAGCTTGGGGTCTGAATCCAATCACTTCGTGGCAAGGCACAAGCGCTTCCATCCGTGCACGCCCAAAGGTGGTACGGTAGGGACCTGATCAGTAGTCGGGAGCCTAGTTGTACTAAGCACACTAGCCCTGTCCAGGCCAGGAATGGTTGCCTTAGCTGAAGTTATTCCTGCACCTCCATTGTCATCGGTAGCAGAAGTATCTCGATCGGTCGGAGTGTGTTGCCCCACTGAATGGGCAGGTTTAGCATCACCATCATCATCGCTGGATAGCACTACATCCATGATGACTTCAGGGAATGCCCCCTATATCCATCAGAGAGAAGGGCATCACCATCAAGAAGATTATGAATGAAAATTCAACAGGAAGTTACCTCTGGAGGAGTATCCCTACTGAATGGCTCTGGGTTCTCATTCCTCCAAGTGGTCAATGGATGATCAAACATTAGCTGCACAACATTAGCCACCTCTTCAATAGACCAAACTAAAACAGGGAAAGTTAAACATTAGTTGTAGCCAGACGAAGAACTTAAAAGAAGGAAACAGAATTGAGGGTATTTACCAGCAGGAGGATTGCAGCTCGGATCAGTGAGTCATGGGCACTCAAAGGCCAGTTTCCCTCGGTGGCCGAGCGGGCGAATTCACCGAAGAATGAACTCTTCGGTGCAGTGGCACGCCTCAAGCCCGGCCTGATGGAGTTCAATGACCCACTTTACCAGCATTTTTAGGAGGAGCATCTCCTCCAAAACCTTTCGCTTATCCTGGATCAGTAGCAAAAGGAGGTGCTTGTTCGGCCATTGGGGCACATCGCCCAAATTGACATGAAACCACCTTCGGGAGGAGCCTTTTCAGCAGCCGCTGAAGATGACCTTTAGGTACTCCCCCGGTGGTTTTGATGTAGTATCAACCCAATGCTGGAGAACACTTTGTGCTCATAACAAGTCGAAGAATAGAAGTACCAAAACAAGTTGGTGTTAGGTGGAATGCCAAGACAACACTCACACAACATATTGAAACAGCTAAGCGCCAAGATGGCATTTGGATGCAAGTGAACCACCTTGCAACCATTGTAGTTCAAGACAGAAACAAGAAATTTGCTTGGGGAAGACCAAGCCCATACATCAGGTGCAATTCAAAGCAAACAATGTTGGTTTGATTGATGGTAGCAAAATCCAAAGTAGTGGGGGTGCAAACCAAAACCCCTGGGAGCCACCTGGCGTTGTGGTAGGCTGTGATGTCCTTGTCAGTCACTGTTGGTGCCTTCCAATACTGGTACAATGGTGGGGCTCTCTTTTCTCACCATCACCTGATCGGCCATGATGGAGGAGGAGGTAGAAGATGTAGCCTCACTTCCCGCTCTAGTAGAAGGTGGAGAAGAAGGTGGTGAGGCATAGTGAATGAAGTCACAAAGGTTTGGAAGTAGGAGTGAGAGTCAATGGGATTTGGCATTCACAACAGCGCCTAGCTTTATATACGTGGGACGCGACATAGTGTGACGATACATTTCCTGAGGAAAAGATTCATTTCTGTTTCAACCACCCATGTGATCCGACCACAGGATTGAGGAGCCAAAAAGGTAGGAGGTCTAAAATATTTTGAAGTCCACAGTGTCCGAGAGAAGGAATCCCTAGTCAACACAAGTCAAACATATAGTAACCTGATCGACACAGTCATTTGCCCGAACAGAGAAGAAGTTAACTTAGCAGAATAACATTGACCGGTCGGGTTATATCAGTAAGTAGCCAATCAGCAACATTCAGCGTGTATCGTCCGATTGGGCGATGAGGTCATATGGAATGATCGTGTAAGATTTGAAGATAGTATTCATTTGGTGCAAGTCAGTGATTCATCACATGCCCAATCGGCATCAGCTAAATACATTACAGAAGAGAAGTCCTTATCAGAATATCACATATTATTCATTAGAATCACCAGTAGAACACAAGTTGGATAATCAGAAGTTCTAGATTTCATTCATTTGGATTGAAGAGAACTCCTATTATAGTTCTACAGAAGTGCTACAAAGGGTCCACATGATAATACAAAAAGATAAAAAGAAGCAAAAATTGCAGGAGGCATGAAAGGAATTAAGATATCAATGAATCTGCACCACCATCTCCATTCTTCTTTGCAGAAGAATTTGTGGTGCAACAGCGCAGAATTGCTGCTATTCTTAAATTCTTAAGCGCACGCCCCTACAGACACCCCTTTTGGTGTGGTAGCCTAAGGAGTTCTGGACTCATCCCCGCCATCACTACTATCATCTTGCACCTCTTCTTGTGCGTCATCATCATCGGTGGCAAAGGTGGTTGGAGCCGAGAGTTCACAGTAGAAGATGGCGCGGCTTCAGCGTTGGCGTGGTCGTCCTCACGCACCACCTCTTCTTCATCAGAGTCGCTGAGAATGATGATGTTGTCATCACCGGACAACACTAGAAGACCACAGTTGAGGTCACCAAAAAGCTTTCAAGTGGTCTCCTCATCCCGTGAAGTGTCGAGGAAGGTATCTTCCTCCCTAGAAGAAAGATCCACCACCGGGAACCCCTCGGAGGGCTCGCTATGTTCGTACGTGGGGGACGGTGGCCCCTGAGACGAGACCTCCAGCGAGGAGGCCGGTGGCAGTGAAGATCTAGTCGGAGAAGGTGCCGGCGTTGAAGCAGCATGAGATGAAGATGATCTCACATGGACGTGTGAGTTCATGATCCTTCCCTTAACTCCCATTGCACTTGAGTGGACTTGGTGCGAAAACTGAGGCAGTTCAAGATGGAGAGACATTGTGGAAGAAACAAAGTATTTATAGGATGCGGAGGGTTGCGATGCAGTAGTAATGATGGGAAACTGAAGTTGCCAGGTACTGCTCTGAGCAGCGGCATCTGCTTCAGGCTTATCGACCTTCCCTACCTCCAGAGTAGGCTGGGAGTGCCATGCACGCCCTCCTACAGCCCTGGCGCACTTGTCTGCCAAGTTGAAGAGCTCAGAGACGTCTTTCACATTGTGTGTGGCCAACTTCTCAAGCATCTTCTCATCTCTCACGTCCTGTTCTAAAGCGACAACAACAGAAGCAATGGAGATGCGGGGGATGGTGTTTTGATCTAAGGAGAACCGCTGGATGAAGGACTACAGTGGCTCCTCCGGGCGCTGCTGCACGGCGTGGAGGTCAACCTCGTTGCCTGGGCGAGCGTAGGCGCTCTCAAAGTTGACCGTGAACTAACGCCACAGCTCCGCCCAAGAGGTGAGGGATCCCTCAGGCAGGTTCATGAGCCACGACTGGACCGTACCGGTCAGGGCCACCGAGAAATAGTTGGCCATGATGGCCTCATTCCCTCCTGCAACGAGGATTGAGATGGAGCAGATCTATAGGAACTCAGCAGGGTTGACATTCCCATCATACTTCTCCAGCAAGTGGGGCTAAAACTTGCACGTCTAGACCACCATGCAGAGGTGTGGGGCAAGCGCCATGTAGCCACCCCCAGATCCCGTTGAGGACGTAGGGGTGAGAGCAGCTTGCCTCATAGGGGTGGTGTCCACTGCATTGAAGTCCCCATCAAGGTTATGACCTTGGCAGCGGCACCTCTCACACTGATGCTCGATGGTGATGCAGTCATCCTCACCCGGGCGGCAACGCTAGAGTTCAGCCCGCAAATCCGCTGTAGTGAGACTTGCTACACATACTGCCAATGATGCACATGATGCCGCTGGTGAGCGCTACTGCTTTGTCGGTGAGCGCGAGTGTGTCGGTGATGGCACTGGCGCCCCACTATGGTGACTCGACTGCCGCCCTCTGTGAGGCGGTGTGTCAATAGCGGCGGTGATGAGCTGGTCGACGTCGCGGTGCCACTGCTCCCGCTACTGATGGCAAAGCATGCGGGCCTAGAGGATTGCGGAGGAGCTGATGTGCCACCACTAGCGTGGCCTCATGGCCAACCCCTAGTGCCAGCATGGTCGCCATAGCGACTGAGTGCTGCCGGTGAGCGGCAGATGAGGTGGCCACCATGGCTGTGGTGGCACCGCGGGTGTTCGTCCGGCGGGATCATCCTACCCTAGAACGGGAAGTAACTTCCTGCTCAGTCCCCTGTTCATGGCGAGAGGGGCGAGATGAGCCTGCAATGGATTGAATGTCCACTATGGTGGTGAAAACTCAAACATAAAGAGCAAAAGCCCCCTTCCTGACGTGCCAAATGTCAAAGTGGTTTACGACACTTCCCCCGGAACTACTAAAAGAGCAGCCCGTGGATGTTTATTGATTGGAGGGACTAAGTCTCTCGACGCTCAAGCAACATGAACACGGTGGTTTATGTTGTTTGGGCCACCAGAGCAGAATACCCTACATCTATGGAGATGATTGTTGTATTGTTGTGTTGCTGTTCAAGCCATGAGTTGAACTTGCCTAAAAGAGTCTGTCTGCTCCTGTCTTCTACCCGGCCTTTTATAGCTTAAGGCCAGGCAGTTACACTATGACTTAGGGCCCGACAGGTGGCCCCAGGGTAGCCAAACCCCTATGCAGCAGCTAGGGTATTAAATGCTAACCTTGGCTAATGATGCTGCGGGCGATGCATGCTATGCCTCGTCCCATCAATCTTGCCACATGGTGAGCGGTCTACAGCGTAACTCCGTCCTGTCAGGTTGTAGTCTCTTCCTATCACGCCCGCGAGCGGTCAGCTATGCGGTGCAGTACTGTAGCGCCACGCCTGTGAGTGGTCAGTAGCATGGCGGTGCACTGTACAGCGGTGCTGTAGCACCTATCCACATGGTTAGCATGTCATGATGAAGGGCCGAAGAAGGCGACCAGAGGGGGGTGAATGGGAGCCAATCAAAATTCCTCGACGGAACTTGGCCTATGTCCCGAAATTGACCCGATGCCCATCTCTTCTAACTTGGCCAAGACCGACTAGTTATAGACAAGCTATCGGCCTACGAAACCGGGTTAGGACCACAGCGAAACCACAAAACGGTATTGGTAAGGACCTGAGCGAGACTAACGACAAAAATCAGATCAAAAATCAATTTATATCCTCACCGGCATTTCACTGAACACCTGGTGGGCGTGTTCAGAAAATCACCATGGGAGAACAATTTAAACCATGAATCCTTGAGTCTTTTCATCCGGTGACTCAAGAACTATACCGGGAACACCCTGCAACAATCCTCACCAATTTGGAAATCACACAACAACACAGCACAACCAACAGCTAGAAGATGAGTAGAACGCAGCGTGCTTGTGCGAAAGGAAAACCAAGAGTGGGGAAACTAACGGAGTGCTCGATGCTCTGCCATAAAAATGAAGCCAAGCGAAGATCCAACGAAGAGACCAGAATGCCTCCTGATGCGTGCTCCTGTGCCGAGGCCAAATCCAGGATGTGGGCGGCACAAACTGTAGAACCGAAGTGAGACTCTTGGACCCGTTGTCTCTAGCGTTGTGCTTCTGATGGGGAAAGACTGAGCGTCCGAGAGAAGGACAGAAATCAAGCACCGAACGAATCCGAGGCTATGGCAAAAGAGTCCTGGAGCTCGCCCTTCTGTCGCAGCTAGATGAAAATCGGCGACGGCAGCAAAATAGCTTCAGGAAAGAGGCAGCCTTGGCACGCGCTCCGGCAGGAACCGCAACGAGCAGGACAGACGTACCGGTGAGATGGAAATCGGCACAAGACTGCTAGCGCATGAGGGGGAATCAGAAGCCCACTCCTCTCATGATCGATAACCTCAACTGGGAGAACATTCAATTGGAGATCAAGAGCAGCGACTACAAAAGAACTGGAACCTCCTTCGGCACAGCCATGAATGAGCGGCAATTCAAGGGAACAGCGATGGCAACAATGAGAATCAGAACTTGGACAGCTGACTCGCGAGCCCAGGCAAAACTGGATCCAGAAAAGAACAAGGTCACGTGAAATCACCGTGCCTACTCCAAGACTAGGACGAAAACCAAAAGCCGAAACAACTTCCACTAAGTGAACAAAAAGTCTCAGATCTTGAAGAGAC
>VSTD030001259.1:0-13497 GCA_008808055.3 Sporobolus alterniflorus
TGCTCGTGATCGTGTGATAGGGCCAAGTATCTCAACGGAAGGAATGATTGTAGCCGAAGTATTGATGTCCTCATCAGGGGTACAGAACATTTGTTCTCTTGTCTCGACTGTTCTAGATCCTTCTTCTACATGCTATGCTCGCTGGCACGATCATGTTTTGCTCACCCTAAAGCGCTACGACCTCACCGACCACGTTCTCTCCAATGCCCCTCCCATCAACAACTCTGCTTGGGAGCACATGGAGAGTGTCATCCTCTATTGGATCTTCGTATGCTCACCGGTGAGCTTCAGGACATCGCCAAGGAGCATGGCATCACCGCGTGCCAAATTTGGCACACGAACGGGCACTAGTTCATCGACAATAGGGAAACACGCACGCTTCACCTCGACGCCATGTTCCACAACATCGTCCTAGGTGACCTCTTGGTGAGCAACTATTGTTGTAAGATGAAGAGCATTGCTAACTCCCTGGGCGACCTTGACTGCATAGTCTCTGACCACAACCTCTTCCTTAGCGTTCTTCAGGGGCTGAACAAGTGGTATGATCATCTTTGAGCCATCATCATGCACAACACGCTGCTCCAGACCATCCACAAGGTCCAGGATGAGCTAGTCCTAGAGGAGCTCATGCTCGGCCCTAACACATCCTCGCCTCCCCCGCATGTGTTCTACTCCAACAACACCCCTGCTCCTCCTTCGACTCAGTCTCATCCCCATGGCAATAGCGATTAAGGTCAAGGATAGGGTCACGATCATGGCTGCTATCGCGGCAAGGGCGGCGGAGGCAAGGGTATAGGCAACCAGGGTCAGGGTAGCAAGCCCAACGCTGCTCTGACCTCCTGGCCCTCCTTCTACAATCCTTGGACTAGGACCATCAACATGTACCCTAGTCCAGCTACAAGGGGGGGGGGTAGCAGCAACACCGCATTTTGTAGAAGCAGGTTCTTGCCACTGTGCCTAGCCTAACTATGGTCGGTTCTCCATTCACACCACCCTTGGCATCGATCCCGGCTCCACCATAGATTTATGCCGCCCAGTGGCAACTTGCCGCATCTCCATCCTGGATGCCCTGACATGATTCATGGGACCAGCAGTCGTTGGCTAACTCCTTCAACACGATGAATGTTCTAGACGCCGCCCTCACTTGTGGAGTGTGTTGCTGACTCCGGTGCGTTGAATCACACCACACCTGATCCTGGTAACATCTCCCTCTTTTGACCACCTAATCCTACTATACCTTCATCCATCATTATTCGCAATGGGTCAATTCTACCTATCACCTTAGTAGGTGATATGGTTCTCTCCAGACCGTTTTATCTTAATAATGTTCTTATTACACCTGACATCATTAAGAATCTTCTCTCTATTCGTCCATTTACCATTGCAAATTGTTGTTCAATGGAATTTGACCCCTTTGGCCTATCAATGAAGGATCTTGCTACCAGGAACGTGATCACTAGGTATAATAGCTCTGGGCTATTGTACACCATATGTCTTTGTACTACGCATGCACCTCAAGCGTCCACATAATACACCCTTACTATTGCTGCCACCCCCATGTCGGTCTGGCACCGTCGTCTCAGTCACCCTGGCCCCGATGCTTTGTCAAAGCTTTCTACTTCTAGTGTGATTATATGTAATAAACCTTGTGATGTTCCTGTCTACCATGGTTGTCAGCTCAGTCGATATACTAGACTTTTGTTCCATCAATCATCATCTCATGCCACATAATGATTTGATTTAATTCATTGTGATCTTTAGACATCTCTTGTTATTAGTGTCTTGGGTTCTAAATATTATCTTATCACTCTTGATATTTTTTCACTACTTATGGACTTTTCCTTTGCGTCTAAAGTCTGACACTTTTTTGATTATCACTCAGTTCTTCTCTTTTGTCAGTACTTAGTTCGGTCGCAAGTTCAAGAGTGTTCAATGCGACAATGGTCATGAGTTCGATAACTCCTCGAGGCAGTTCTTCCTTGCCCACAGCGTGAACCTCTGTATGTCCTACCCATAAATTGTTCCTCAAAATGGTAAAGTCAAATACATGTTGTGCACCACTAACAACATTGTTTGCACTTTACTATTTCAAGCCTCCATGCCACCACAGTATTGGGTTGAGAGCCTTCACACCACCACATGTTGAATCGTCTTCCCACAAAAACCATCACTGTCTCCTACCCTTACACCACCCTATACTACACACCGCCTACCTATGAGCATCTTCGGGTCTTTGGGTGTGCCTGCTACCACAACCTATCCATGACAGCCCCACATAAGGTTGCTCCTTGTTCCACCCCATGTGCCTTCATTGGCTATTCCCTAGATCACAAAGGGTATCACTACCTTGATCTTTCTACTAACCGCGTCGCGATCTCCTGACACATTGTATTTCATAAGGCTTGCTTCCACTGCACAGTCTCACCCACTCTAACTAATGAGTATGAGTTTTTATCTGAGATGGATCCAGTGCTCTCACCCATCGGATCATGCCTCTGTGCAGGTACCCTAATGATCACGGCTGGCAGTCTGTCCACCCCTATTGCAGAGGTTGGTGGTTTGACCGCCTAGCCCAATGGAGGACCCTTGACTCCCTCTGGCAGTCTGATCGTGCCCCAGGTGGTCCGACCACTCGCATTGCAAAGGTTGATGGTCCGACTGCCTCTCTGGTTGTCTGACCGCTACCCTGACTTTGACTACCGTGCCACACATGGCCATGAATAGTCGACTCCTAGCTTGCAAGGCTTATAGGGTGAGCTCTAACCCTATGCCAAACCCGCACTAAGAGTAGGTCCTTACTTTTGAAGTTTTAGTATCTAGCTTGTTAAATTAACCTTTAAACTTGTCATACTAAGCTAAGCCCACCAAGAGTAGAAATACAAGTATTAATGTAGATCAAAGCCATTAATTCATTAATAAACAACATTCCATTAATTAACTACGTGCTGACGACTACAAGTCAAGTGGTTACTCATATGTGATAGTCGCACTGATTCAAATTGATGTACACCCTGTAGGGGAAACCTGATACACACGACACATATGCTTCCCATGTCAGTCCATGTACGTCACTCATATGCTTCCTACGGACAGTCCCCATATGTGGCAACCTTTCACGCTGACCCAACAGAGTCGGACAGACCTTACTGCTCCTAGGAAAAAGGGCTCCTGACAATTCCCAGCGCATCGGCTGACCGATCCACATGTCCGCTACTCAATTTTTCTCCCCTAACAACCATTGAAGTAGTAATGAAAGTCAAACATCTATTGACAAATATGCTACATTGGTTTACTAGGCCCATATCTCCAGCATGTGATCAATACGTTAAATACTTGCTCGTAGGGGTCAACCCATCGGTCCTTAACTGACATAGGTGGGGGCTATAACCTTGGAGGTGTCGACTTTCCAGATCGCTCTCCCTGCCCTTCCCAGCAGACAATCTTCCGCTTTCCCCAAAGGGCCCCGCCCGATCTCAAGTTAACCATCCAACCATTAGCAACTGAGCTAGAGAGATCAAACCGTAATCTTGTGAGTGGGACTCCTCCACTTGACTTCTACCATAGTCTGCCCTCTATGCATAGCAGTGACTAACGGTAAACCACCAAGTGATAGGATTAACAAGGATAAACAAGAAGGTCAATCTTAATGCAACTATGGTGTCACACAGTTCCTATAGACTTAATGCACAACCAAAAATAGAGCACAAAGTAAAGATTCAAAATAAAAGACAAGGAGCATTGGTTAAATGTACCAGGGCTTGCCTTGATCCAAAGCTAGGTTAGTGAGGGTCTTCGGCTTGAGCTTGCTCCACTTGAACTTCCAATTTTGACTCTGCGTATATGTGGTCCAGCGGATAAATGAGCAATATCTAGAATGATGCAAGATGAGATGTTTAAGTGCAAATGATGCAAAAATAGTAATGACAAAGGTATTATTATGCAAAAGAGTTATTTTACTAATTACTTATAAGTTTTTCTATTTATTCACAATTAAACTAAGCACTAGCAAATTAATAACATGAGATTTATGAATCTAACAAAGGTTCTCTAATTTTCTACAGGTTCTAGGCATCAAGAGATAGTACTTAACCAAAGATGACCATTTTTCTAAGCAGGAACAATTTACTATGATTGTAACACACCCATCATAAAAGGATGGGTTGTTAACTAGGATCATGTTGAAGGATTCTTGATGAAGCAAGAATTCACAAATACACACATACAAACAATAAATTAAGTGCTCTAAATATAAAATATTATAATTTTGGTTCAAGTTTTGATATAGCAGAGTTTTGCAGCGGAAATTACACGTAGATGTAGAAGCGATACACTTGATGATACAAGGGCAACACCTTGCCCTAAGATGCCTCCTTCAGCAGCGGTCAACACCTATGGCACTTCTCAGTGTGGGGTCCAACCATCCTGAGTCTGGACCTCCCACTGGTAGCTGCCCTCGGCATCGACGGAAGGGAGAGAAGAGCTACTTGCACATAGTTAGATCAATCAGGTAAAGCCTGAGCAACTAAAGCTCAGTAAGACTGACCCATCAATGTAGCTGTAAATAGCCGACTCCTAGACATGCTAAGCATTAAGGTTTGACGGGCTAAGGACACAATGACTAGTAGTTAATCCTTACTTTCAATATTTTAGCCATTTTAATTAAGCCAGGATATTAGGTTTGCACATATAAGCTATAACATGCATAGAGCAGGCATCATCAAGGTAATTAAAGTAAATATAGTAATAATCATGATAAACAGAACCATAACCATCCTCGAATCCATCCATCCAATATAACAAAACATACTATGAGATGATAGCAACGACAAGCGGTCACTCGTATCCGAGAGTGTCGCGGCGATTCGAATCAGTGTACACACTGCAGGGGAAGAACCTGACCAACACGTCATATACATGGTCCCCGGGGTCTCACATATGACAACCATCCATGAAGTCCCTACTAAGTCAAAATCGGGCCCCTTCGCGTGGGAAGAAGTCTTGGTCCCCAGTGATCGTTAGGCCTAGCCATCATCCTAGGTTGCCTCTTTCTCCCGCCAACAAACCACATCAAAGTAGGGAGGTGCAATTCGAGAAAGTAGTTACTAGGCTACTAGGTTTACTTGGACCCATAAAACCCGACATGCGGTTAGTACAGATAAGGCTTGCCATCGGGACCAAAATGACGCGGTCCTTAATCGACACAGGTGGGGGCTACCACATTGGAACTTCGGAATAGCTATAGCCCTCTGCCCACCCATCCCTTCCGAGTGCTCCACTTTCTCCTAATTGCCCCACCTAGTCCCACAATCAAGCATGAACATCATTCAAAGACCAAATTGACTATCAACTAAGCATAGCACATCTAGTCACAAATGTAATACATCTAAACAAGGATCATATGGAAGGGGTACTATCATGGAACCTATCACCATCATTCAAGGACCCTACACGTAGTGCACAGTACATCGCATGCATTTAAAGTAAAGCAAACTCAATATTGCATTTCTATAGGTACTGTATGTACCGGGGCTTGCCATGCTCAATGGAAAGAGTTAGCATCCATGATGCTTCATGAGGATGTCCCCCAAGCTTTTTTGCAACAGCCTCCTTCTCTTGCGGAAAGCCTCATGCGATGACAGCCTACATGCGATGACATGCGGTTTTATTTAATAAACAAGTTTGATTTAAGAATCAAAGGAAACTTGCTCAAAACAAGGGCAACTGCTCTGATCAATATTTTTAATAGATAGATCTTGAAATTAGGAAACCAACAGAACTGGTCTTATGATTTTTGGTGCTCTGAATAGGAAAATATGAATTTTCCAAGTTTAAATTTGAATTTAAACCGAAACGAAATGGAAAAGGAATTTCTATTTCAGAACTGGCTTGCCTGGCATGGCTACTGTGCCCAGCATGGCCTGGCCTCACATGGCCCACAAGCTACGGCCGGCCCACTGAGGGCGCGCGTGAGTTTGTGCTAGAGCGTGTGCTCGTCGCGGTCGGGGCACACAACTTGGCACGGCCAGCTAGGTGGCTCTGACGATAGGCCGACAAGCACGTGCTCATGGAGAGGACCCACGACTCACAACGCACCCACGAGGTCATAGTGGTCGATGGTGGGCTCGGGGTCGGGGAGTCACTCTGATTGGTCCTGCGCAACAAGGACTGCATGAGTAAGGTGCCATAACACTGAAAGAAGGAAGGGGGGCACCGACTTGGTGTTTCACAAGAGAGGCGGTCGTGGCGGTGGCACGGCACTGCTGCGCGGTGACTCCGGCGACAAGATGGGTTGTCCGGTGGCTCCCCAAGCAACGATTCCTCGGGACCTGCACATGGGAGGTGTGGATCAATGAGACACTCTATCCACAGAGCAGTAGAGCCGAACACAGGAACGGCACAGCTACGACTCACTAGAGCTCAAGGCAGCCGGTGCTGAGGCGGACAAGAGGCATGGGTGAGGGCTCTTATAGCTGCATTGCACGAGGCAAAAAGGAAGGGGACCCGACAGTCTCTGCGCTTGGCATGGCAGTGTCAAGGCCGTCGTGTTGGCGCACACGCGCATGCTGCAGCTGAGGCGGGGTTGGCAGCGGCAGCATGAAGCGAACGTGATGTTGCGCGGCCTTGTCCGCATGCGGGTGTCTGGGTGAGGGCTAGCCCAGATGTGGCGCCATGGTGGCCATGTGGCGAAGGGCACACACCAAGTGGTGACACTATAGGTGGGTCTACGCGGATGCGAGGGAGAAGCTAGGTGCCTAGAGGTGCACGCGATAGGTGGCACCGTGATGCGCAAGGGAGGACAGGTCGGACCGAGGCATGCATGCTGGCGCGTAGGTGCTGCAGCAGCTGGCGGCGCATCAAGGGTGATAGCTTGGGCATTGCGGCGATGGGAATCCCGGCGGTGAGCTCACGTGGGCATGCAGCAGCGAGGATTTGGGGATTTTCCCCTCACCGGTGGGCCAGCGCTGAGAGGCGCCCGGCTGACCAGTTGGCCGCATCGGTAACTAGGGCCCACACAGCGGTGGCGCAGAGAGGGTGCTAGCGGGTCCGGTTGGCTTTGCGGGTCGGGCCGGGTTGACTGGCAGCTCCGGCCCACGAATGGAAAATTTTGTTTTTCTTTTTCCCAAAAAGATTTTCTATTCCACACAGAAGTAGAAAGAAATCTGGGAAAAATACTTAGAGACCTCTGAAAATTATGAAACTTTTTGTGGAGGTAGATTAGGGTATTTGGCACAACTTTTATATTGCACACTTTGACCAAAGGTCAACGGATTTCAAATGAAAATTGGAATTTAGATTTGAGGCTTGAATTTGAAAGTAATTTGGTTGAGTTTCTTGGAATTTGACTCAAACCATTGATTTCATTCACTATTAGAGTGAAAATTCGTGAGTTTAAAACATGGGACGTTACAATGATTTATTTACTGCAAAATAGGGATTAAAGCCTAACTAAATAAATGTGCAGGAATTAAATATGAGCTATTTTATAGAAGCTATTGAACGTGATATGAACATGCATGCAAAGTTTCAATACTTGAATGCTTGTAGATTTTTGTAAATAATTCCTACATAATTTGTGTTGTTGGAATTTTATATAATGCATTATTGAGAAAATGATGATGTGGTCAAGTGCTCTGGGTATATCTGCTCATAAGGATTCTAAAGAAATTTACTTCATAGTTTTTGGACATTCATACAAATTTATATTGATTTTCAAAGTTAGAAGCAATTTCTATTAATTAAAACAATTTGAAAAGGAGTTTAAAACAGCCGCACAGTAATGAGGTCGAACCGGCCCATGGTCCGGTTCCTTTGGCTTGACCCAGAAGCCAAAATTGCTTGGCAGGCCCAAGCCGGTGGCGTGTGGTGCATGTATGCTGGGCGCAGTCACCGCGCCCATGGCCGGTGGTGCGATGCAGCCAGCGGTGACGTCTCGGTGGCCTACACTCGACACGGCGGTAGCAAGAGCGAGACACCGGGGTGGGGGGGTGCCGGGCATGGTGGTGGCCAGAGAACTTCACCTGAGAAGACGGTTGATGGCGAGGCGGTGTAAGTGTTCTATGCACTGGCAAATAACATGGTGTTCAATATCACGTGTTTCTAGTTCTAAGGTGGTCTTACGAATAACTAACATATAAGGATCTATCCTAGTTCAGGCCCCTGCTTGGAGGTAATAGCCCTACATCCAATTGAGTGAGATTGAAGAAAGCAAGTGTTACAATGGGGTGAGCAAATTGCTCGAGAGGTTCACGTGAAGAATGGGGTTTAGATCACGTGACTTCCACTTAAAGGCTAGAAGTCCTTTTATAGACCGTCCTGTGATCCCCTAACTATAGTATAGTGGGTCTTAGACTTGGCAATGCTCCTGCCTTTGTCTTTAGTGCCATATGTATCTCTGGGAACCGGTTCATCTGTAGTAACTATAGAGGAAATTGGGTTGCTGACACGTGGGTCTGGACCCACATGTTAGCAACCCAATTTCCTCAACAGTTACGAACCCCATGGGTGTTACTGCAGAGGAAATTGGGTATCTCTGGGGTTTAGCTGGTGCTGTACTGTTCTCTGTCAAAGTTGTAATGTGGAAACTTTAGTTATTGGTATGACTGAGAATAAAAGTCTGAACTCTGAAGTCTGTCCAACGAAGCATTTCATGACATGGATTATCCTTTGACATGAAGACAATGGGGCCAGAGTGTTGGGGATAATTGTGTATAATATCTATCTACAACTTCCACAATCAACTTCCATTGGCGTATTATTTTAGTGATTTATTTCTTACTTCTGTTGTTGTCAATGATTGAATTGTACTTTCCTGGTGCAATAATTTATTTTATCGTTGCCTGTTGTTTACTTGGTTATTGTTCTCAGCTTTTTTGTAATGTTTATTGAATAAATGTTTGTGCTTCCTTATTTTAGATGTCTTCCACCCCAATGTCAGCAGCACTGGAAGCACATGCCTTGATATTCTCAAAGAACAGTGGATCCAAACTTTGACAATCTCTAAGGTCATCATGGTCACCTCTCATTTTCCATATGTGCAAATACTCTCTTTTCTGGCCTGATCTATGCTAAATAAAACAACAAAAATAGAATAGTCTTTTAGTCCTAAGGATGTTGGGAAGGCTAATGATGGAATCCACAATAACTAATAATGATCAGCAAAAGGAAAGATAAGCTAAAAAGCTAAATGCCCAATGTCTGCTTAATAAAGTGAGTAAATAGCTAAATTCCTGATGATCTCAATAAAATTGTTATTGCTATTACGAGAGTTCTAGGATGGTCTGATCTTCGTAAAATTTAAATCACTTAGGATTTATTTTGTATCTTGCCAACTGTGCTATATAGCCTTAAGAAGCACGTTGTGGAATAAATCACGAGAATAATAAAACTTTGTTTTGTGTCTTGTTTCTATACAAGTGTGTCCATCATTTGGCTTAACATGCACGTCAGGTTTCGTTGGATATTATGCATCATCCCTGTGAAAGCATCATAATATTATCTGGAGTGCTGCTATAACTTTTATTAAGATGTTGCTTGACTTTTGTTTCCACAAGTCTTGCTTTCCATCTGTTCCTTGCTGACTAATCCCAACACAGATGATCCTCTTGTCCCCGGGATCGTCCACATGTACAAGACGGACTGGCGCTGGACACAAAAATATGCAATGGGCTGACGAAATGCTTTTGCCACTTAAGGCTGATACTTGGCATAGTATCAACTCAAGAAATTGTTTATGGGCCATAGTTTGCTTCGATTTGTTGTCTGGTTGTGTGTAGTTGATTATTTAAGTGGTCAGTGCTTGAAATAGATTTCATTTTGATATTACAGAGTGTTGTCCCTCTATATTACACTAAGCTTTTATATATAGACATAGATGTTGCAAAGTACAAAATACATGAAATCTCTTCACTTAAGGGATTATTTTATTAACAAATTGTGCTCTTAGCTAATCATTAAGAATATTTCCTTACAAATTGCAATGTTAAGTTTTTAGTGGTGAAACATATGTTGGAGATAAGATATTTTATAAATTACACATGCGAGGCACTCCCCTGATTTTTAAATAATCACCTTATTTATAATGGCAAAAAGAATCCATTGTATATAAGACCCTTATTTACAATGGCGTTCTCGTTATCCTGACCTTCATAAATAAGAAATTCTTATTTACAACTGCCATACTTAACTATCATAAATAAGCTTATTTAGGTCAGAAACCGTCGTAAATAAGCGAATATCATCCGTAAATAAGCTGGTTACTCTGACGTTCTCTTATTTGTGACATTGTAAATTGATTTCCTGTAGTGAGGAGATCGGGGAGTCTCACCATGACTTGCTGGAGGTCGGTGAGGAGGTAGAAGTCAACAGAAAGAATCGGGAGCTAGAGCACGATGGCGAGACGACAGAGGTAAATCCACCAGCGGTGGGAATCCCAAATTCGACAAACACTGCTGCGATTTGGCAAACGGGTGCGCAAGAATATGAGGTAGCTACACCCATGACGAATTGGACTAAAACTCGATGAGAACAGAGGAATCAATGGAAGGCGGAGTTCATTCCAGCGACCATGGTCGAGGAAGAAATGCCTCGATCTCATCTCTCAATGTGGGAGCCGGAAAAAGAAAGCGATGAGGAGCTGGAGGAAGTTGGTGTTCTGCTTGTAGAGGCACAGCTCGACCGGAGATAGGCTGTGGTGCCCTCGATGAACTCACGCAGTGGCAGCCATAAGCCACAGCTCGCAGGGAGGAGGAAGAAAGGGTCTTTTGACAAGTTTGACCGTTCAGCAATGTCATATGCAGGATAAAAATTGTAACCTAATAAGAGTATATGAGATAATATGTTTTGTGTTGGTAAATTTGGAGAATTATTAGTTGGATGACTCCTCTTTCAATAAAACTCAAGGTGATATAAAAGAGACGAGGGGACCTTTTATCCTCAGTCTAATATTTCCCCTACTGCATGCGAGCTACGGTCACACAGGTCATGTGCTTACTCAGCAGATCCCCACTGTACGGACTTCTCGCTAGTGAGGATGGAATTAGCGTTGCAGAAAATGCATGGCTGAATGGGATTGAACTCGGGACCTCGGGTTTGGTACTAAGTTGGATTACCCCCCTCGTGCCAGTTAGACTATAAAACACAAGTGATATAGAAGGGGGAGATGGGGATTTTTATCCTCAGTCCAATACTATCTCTTTCATAAAGCACAAACCATATGTTGGTACAAATTGTTTTGGTTGGTAATTGAGTAAAAAAAGAGAAATGTTCTTGTTATATAGCAACCTCACCAAAAATGAGGAGGTGACCACATTCTTTTGCCTCTCTAACCAAAACGGGCGGGGCGGCTTCATTCTATTTTGACTCTCCAACCAAACAAAAAATAGAGTGGTTCTATTCTTTCTCAAAATACAGAACATAGCCATTTCCTTATGAGAAACTAGGATGGCCGCGTTTAGATTCATAGGACTAATTATTAGTCAACTCCTACACTAATTCACTAGTCAGCTAAATCCAGCTAACAAGGGCTAATAAATCCAATATGCCATGAAATGACCTGAATGGCCCTTATACCTTTCCTCTCTCACCTCCCCTGTTTACATGTTAATATATATAACGCATTGATAACCCCGTGTGTTGCTACAGGAAGAGCAATACAGTTTAAGAGAAAAATTAAATACCACATCAAAAAGACGAGACATCATCGCACGCTACTTCAGAAAGAGCAACACACAGTTTAAAAGAAAATTAAATACCGCATCAAGAAGATGAAACATTAGATATTTTTTAGCTAAAATTGACTGCAGATGGAAGATACTTGATACATTTACATGGGCTACATATGCCGATGCAAATGTATCAAATATAATCAGGACAAAAAATGTACATTTGCATGAGTTACATCTATATTTCTCTAAAGCTCAGGGACTAATTTGCAAAATAAAATTTTCCTAGAGTTTTCAGAATTATATTTCTATGGGAAATGTTGGTAGCTGGATGCATAGACTCCTGGACCCGGGGATCAACAAACATCCACCACGGACCAGTAGCCATGACGACAGCGCTGCTCATCAGAGAAGGGCCTGTCGACACTCCAAGCCGCACGATCTCACCGTGGCTACTTGGGGAGAGAGAGAACGACAGGGAGAGAGAGAACGGTGAAGTAGCAGAAGGGAACGGTGGCGAGGACTAGGCGGCCATCAGTGCGACGTTCTAAGTAAAGATGAAAGGAGAAATAGGTTGTTTTGAGTGCAGTGGAGAAAGGTCGAGGCAACATCTTCTTTTATAGCCTCACAGCCTTGCACGTCGATGGAGTAGTAATGGAATTAATAAGCGGAAATAGAATTGGATGCGACACAAAATGAAGTCGTGGGGCAGTTTTTGGAGGTGAGGAGTGAGTGGTCCTTGCTGGCAACAACTCCATTGATTGCCTAGCAGTGGTGAGAGTTTTCGTTCCGCCGTAGTAGTGGAAGTGTGGAGACATGGGTTGAATGAACAAGATGCACAACAAAATGGATGGACAAATGGGATGCAATGTATGCTCAGGATTTCAACAGGACACCCAATCTGATGGCTAGAACAATGTGGGTGATGTAGCACAACCACAGCGCAGAGAATTCATAAATAATGATAGAATTTGGGTCACAACAAAATGGATGGACATGTATGCCCAAGATTTCAACGGGACAACCAATCCGATGACTAAAATAATGCGGGTGATGTGGCACAACCATAGCGCAGAGAAATCGTAATAATTGATAGAAAGTGGGTCACAACCTCCTGCATTTGCTTATTTCTCGTTGCTTCCTTCTGGGCCATGGAGGTGATTAGAGATTATGATTATACCTGCTTCTGCTCCTTACCTGGTTAGCACTTGTTCCCTTCCAATTTTTGCTGTGCAGGGGTTTAAGCAGCAGCAGTTCGATATTTCAACTAAGGGTTGTCAAAGAGTGCAATGAAAACTGTCACTTAATCAGTTATGTTTTTTGGATTTCAATTATGATTTATGGACTATTGTATTTATACAAAAATACTTGCTTTATTTGTATCATCTGTATGCTGCTAAACTTTTTATATTTGCATAATATATAGAGTGAAATGCATGAATGGTCACCATATTTGAGTCGTTGTTTCAATTTGGTCATTGTGTTCTTAAAACCTTGAATCGTGGTCACCAGACTAGGGCTTTCATGCCAATGCGGCCATTACCTTCATAAATCTATATATTTTGATGATGTGACGTACATATTTATATGAATCAGCATCCCACGTGGATAGTGATTCACCAAAAGTAGTCAGTGATATTACGGATGTCCCCCTTTTAAATTTATTTTTGCATCTATACCCTTGACTGCAAAGATTAAACAATCAAGGTTATCCTCTCGCCCACACCTTATGTTGAAATTACAATAGGGAGCAAGTGAATCTTCTGAAATTAAACAGAGAGCACAAGTTCCAGTCTATACCTTAGGACTAGAACTTGTCATTTAGCTATACTTAACG
>VSTD030001260.1:0-13495 GCA_008808055.3 Sporobolus alterniflorus
GCAAGCAGTAGAGGAAATATTAGAACATGATAAAAAATACTCTTGTCTTTTCTATATCACATAAGTTTTATACTTGGACTGACAGGGGAGGTCCTCCATCGATATAAAGTTGATTAGTTCCTCTCAAACGTGTATTTTTTGCATGAGGTGGAGGAGCATCTGGAACCACTTTTAAAATGTGATAACATAAAAGATGTCCTAATGTCGAAACAGGTTTCAGAAGGAATTTCAAAAATATGGTGAATTCAAAATCAATTTTCAAATCTATACCGTGCTTTCAAAAAATATTAGAAATATACTCTGGCTGCCATCCCCAGTGGAGGTCAGGGGTATGTAAACAAAAACATCATGTCCGCCATTGGCAATGAAGGTCATGGGCTTTATAAAAAAACACCTTGGCTGCAGGGACATATTTAGATTTGGGTATGATTTACAAATCAGAGACTTCAAGCATCTCATTGGACTCACCCTGAACTGTCTCATCTCACCGGACTCAATTCCAACCTCGTCACCCTAAATCCCTAAGCTTAATGTTGTTAAAGGATTACCATCCACTATAAGAATTCCATGCCACCGAAAATTAGGGGATTGTTAGGAAATAATCCTTTGTAATCCTTGTGTGTCTCCAATCCTATTTGTTTAGGTATTTCTTTTCTTTGTTAGGTTTCCTTAGTGGAGTTAAATTAGACAGGTTATACTATTTTCTCTTTAATATGTCTATATAAACAAATCAATAGAATCCAGAAATGTTGTCAAGTTGTGCAGCACTAAATGAGATCGGTTCTCTTGTGTTCATGTGAGTTTTGTATTCTTGATCAACGAGTTCTAACAAGTGGTATTAAGAGCTATGTTTCAATCCTTGTTGTGAAGATGATGGGGACGAAGGTCGCGACGAAAATTCCAAAGATGGAGTTGTGATCCAGTGGGTGATTTGTGAGGTAAGCAACGGGAGTAGCTACCCTGCCCTCACCAAGACCAATTACTTCAATTGGGTGCTCCTGATGAAGGTGAATACGATGGTGCTTGATGCCTTGTGCGTCATAGTAACACCAGAGATGGTGTCAATGATTGCCAAGAAGGAAACGACCAAGGAGGCCTGGGATGCGATCGCGACCATGAGAGTCGGTGATGATCGCGTGAAGAAGGCGACAACATAGGAACTATGTCAGAAGTTTGAACTCACCATATTCGATGATGGTGGGACTATCAAGGACTACACGTTGCGCTTGAGCAGCATGGCGGTGCACCTCACCATGTTCGACGAGGAGGTGAAGGACGATGATATCGTTGTGAAGATGTTTCGATCCTTACCATCTCGCTTCAAGCAAATCATGACCGCGATCAAGACATTACTCGATGTGTTGACAATGCTCATTGCAGATCTGATAGGGTGGCTAAAAGAGGTGCAGGAGACGTTCGAGGAAGCGTCGATGTCATTGCAGCAAGATAGGAAGTTGTACCTCACCGAGGAGGAGTGGTACATGCGGAGGAAGAAGCACGAGGGGAGAACCACTTCAGTGGCGACAAAGAGGCGGCGACGCAGGTAAATGCGACTCTTCATTGGGTGGGTCGTCAAACAAGCCCACCAATGATATGTGTCAGCACTGTGGCAAGATGGGGAATTGGACACGTGAGTGTTGCTTGAAGCCCAAGGAGGAGCAGGGGCATGCCGCGTAAGATGAGGATGAGGGGGTTGCTTCTTCTCGTGATGACAACCCTAACGTGTCCAGAGGCGAGCAGTCAGACCGTAATACGAATAGGAGCTAGCGGTTCGATCATAGCCTAGGGCGGTCATACCACTTAGGGGTCTTCAGTAGAGGTGACTTTGACACTGGGATCCGTGGTGGAGGAGATTTCTTTTGGGGCGGAGATCGAGCTGAAGGAGGAGAAGATGTACACCCACCTTGATGAGAGTGAGGCGTGCCAGGCCGGGAATCAGTGACACCTCATTTCTGGTGAAGGCAGAGTACCGGGTGAGATGACATCTAGAGCTAGTGCCTGATGACTTGTTGTTGGCGGTCCTTAAGCCAAACAGATAAATCCACAAGCA
This sequence comes from Sporobolus alterniflorus, assembly GCA_008808055.3. Taxonomy (NCBI): domain Eukaryota; kingdom Viridiplantae; phylum Streptophyta; class Magnoliopsida; order Poales; family Poaceae; genus Sporobolus; species Sporobolus alterniflorus. Next base: position 2,051 of record VSTD030001260.1, read on the forward strand.
TACAGATGCCAATTATAGCAGCTTTCACCTAAGAGTATTCCTAGGGTTATCGAATCCACAGGGACGAAGGTAGAATAGTAATCCTATCTATACCACATGATAACTTTGAGATGCAGAGAACAAGCTAGCCTAGGTAAGAGTAAGGACAACTCAAATGTGAAATGTATAAATGCATCAACATACCTTAGACTTTGGGATTGTCTTGGGGATAGACTTAGCCCATTTAACGACCTAAAACACAGCAAGGAATCCACACAATGAGCTATGGTGCCTCCAGACAGGGGAGGGGCCCATGTACCGGTCACACTACGTGGTGGATTATGAGGCCCTAACATGACTGTCACTCCTGCAGGTACCACACAACATTTCATATGCCTGGCAGTGCCTCAAGCATAGATAATACTCCCGACACCTCGTCGGTTGTAAAGTATAGGACCTTCCACATGATTAGGGTAGTCGACCTCAGAGGTATAAAATAGCAGTTGCCACACCCAGTCCCACTGCTATCGATGGTCCTCAGACAAGGGACTGTATATACAACAAGACAAAACCTGATTCTACAATACAATATATAAATGCACAAATAACAAAAGAGATGCCAATGAATAACTTACTATGAGAGGTAAATTACACAAATTAGAGGTAATGGGGCAGAGTAATCCCAACAGGCCGGGATTCTAGCTACACCTAATTGACTCGAGTGTCGGCTCTTTGACGGAATTCATAGAATTCCGGCAGAGCTTCCGCGCTCAGGTGAACTAGAGGTAGAAGAATTTGTTGAACCCCGAGGGATTCTGACAGAGCTTTCGCACTTGAGCTACTATGAGGACTCCTGACAAGTCGGGAAGCCCTCCGAACCCTCCGAACCTCGCCTCTCTACCTATTCTACAAAATATGGAAGTGGAAGCACTTGGAAGCTAATAACTTGAACTCTAATTTGATTTTCACCATAGAGAGAGCAAGTCTATTTATAGGAGGAGTAGGACGGTGTTGTGGCTGAAGTGGGTGGCGAGAAGGCCAAGTGGCTAGCCGATTGGCCAACATGTGGTCGGGCGGCCTACCGACTTAAAGGAACCACCTCAACTTGCTTCGGATTCCCTTCTCTGCACCTAAGTTGACGCAGCCGCCAAGTTTGGGTCTGACCCGAGGCCAGTTAAGGTTGGGCTCTGGCTTGGTACACAGTCTCCTGTCATGTTGTAGACCTCGTGACTTTGGTCAAGTTCGATATATCCGAGGATATTCACGGATTTTGGCTCATAAAGATGTTATCTCGTCATCTGATGTCCCTGAAATGATAATTCAATAAAACTCATGGAACTCATCAGAAATAAGCATCTATTCTCTATATCTCATATGAAATATGATAATGTTGGCGGTGAAAATATGTGTTGTATGACCACCACTCCCCCTTCCAACACACACACTCTCTTAGAGCTTTGCTCGTCCCGAGCAAAGAGAAGAATCAAACCCTGGGGACGTTAGCAAAAACTATAATACCACTATTGCTCAAGAACATGAAAACACAACTTGCGATTCATACTTGGGTTGTGTGGTAGTGTCTATGCCTTGAACCATGGGATGTTGAAAGATTGGAACAACCATGTCACATTCCCTTAGTTAGTTGCTTGTGACCACATTGTTTATTCTTGTCTTCTCCCATTTTTCTCAAGCTTTTGTCACTCAGTCACTCATCCTCCCATGTCACCCTTTTCCTTTCAGCTATAAAATCTGTGGTGGTTCACTCTCGAGAGGTACCTATGTTGTACTTTGTATATTGTAAAAGCAAAGGAAAATTCTTTAGAGTTATGTGGCATATAATCAAGGTTGATAAGAAATGACTTAGTGTGTAGGGATGAGAAGGAAAAAATCAAGGATTAGAAGATAGTGCAAATGAAAATGATATGTGGGTATGGATGAGGCCACATATCAGATTTTGCACTATAGAAAAATGTGATCTCTATTTTCACTTTCTTTTAAGAAGGTCTCTCCCACTTGTCTTGAATTTTTCATCCTCTTCTTTTCATGGAGCTTTTCATGCCCTTGTATTGGCAGATGAGGTTTTACCTCTTTTACTTTTAATCATTGCTCCTTTCTTTTTCTATCTTTTCTCTTTCTTTCGCATTTTTTTAGAATTCTTCTTTTGTTGGGGGGAGACTCTTCTTGCAGGAGTTTTATTTTTGGAGAATCACTTGATGGGTAGGATTAAAGTTGAGACAAGGAATAAAAATGGATGTAAATATGTATGGAGTTTGTGGAATGTGCTCTATTCGATGTGAATGAGACATTACCAAGCATAAATTTGGTGGAGGCTAGAAAATCAAAGTTTAATGAAGGAATGAATCAACCAAGATGATGCCACAAACTTTGGAGAATTAACATTTGCAAAAACTCAACAAAGATGCAAGCATGGTAAAAGCATACCTATTCAAAATATTTGGCTCTGGATGGTGTATAGGTAAGCTTGAGATTAGGGGATAGACAAGGCCGACATGTGGATAACTGAACCAAGCATAAAGACCAAAAGGATAAAGCGAACTAGGTCATATCACACCGTCAACATCTAGGCAAGACTATCCTTAATATATGGTGCCCAAATCATGAAATTGCTAAGTTGGAATCTATGTTCAAAAGCAATTTAGGTGTGCATGGGTTTCAGGTGTGACGGGAAACAATCTTTATACATGCCATCTAGAACCAGATTGGAAATATTAGGAAAAGGAGAAGAATGGTTGCACGACCGAAAAAGAGGTGCTGAAAGGAGCAAGATAGCAGCCAAGATAATGAGAGACTAGATATTTTGAAGAGGGATAGAGTAAAAATACTTTTGTTTGTTAAATATCCTTTAAAATATGACTCTTCTAACTAGGCTAGCATTCCTACAGTCGACACGGCTCTGATACCACTCTGTCACACCCGGTTTAAAAAAAATGCTCATAGTATGTGTGCCTAGGAACAAGTTTCCACATATAACATACAGAAGATGGATATAGAATAACCAATATTACAAATATATTATAATTATTATACAAAAAATATTTTTAACAAAAGACTAAATTGAACACTCTCGAAACACAGCAGCGGAATAGCACCATAACTCCACAGGAATCAACCGGGGGTAATAGCTTGCCTAGAACTCCTCATCAATGTACTCCAACTCTTCCCCAACTTCTGAGCAGCAGGTTTAGCAATGTTGAGTACACTTATGGTTGGTACTCAGTAAATGGGGGAAATAAATGATATGCAAGCCATAATAACAAGGATAAAGTTGTAATAAAGGTAAGCTGTAGAAAACACCTACACTTAGACTTATTAATCCTAAGAATCCTATTTACTATGTGATATTAGCTCTAGACATTGACAAAGTTAAACCACCTTGCCAAGACTATAGGTTACTCCACCTTTTCATCTATGGGTTACACCACTCAATCACAGTTATCCACTGTGATTGACCAACCAGACACAACCAACTAAAACCATCCCATAACCCACTAATCATGTGAGGATTTCAGACCGCTCATAACCGTGAACATAGCTACCATGATAGTTGTACACTCTACAGAGGCTTGTGCCCTATACCCACGAGTAGTGATTTCATCGTTGATCAAATGACTAGAGAATCTCCATTCTACCATATGTACACTTCCTTTGGTGTATGATCAAGAGATCACTACAAGACTTTTCCATTGCTTCCTTTAGCTTGTATATGCCCACTGAGGTTTCACCACTAGAGGAATTATACCATTCACCTCTATAGACCCCCTCTTGTGTCATGTGGTTCTGAGGAGTAAATCCCCTTGTTCTCCACACATCTCACTCCCGACGATTCCGGCATATAACTCTGCCTTCCTCGCACCACCATTTGGTACGTACATAACCGATCTCTACCACTTACTAGGTCAGGCCACGCCCATACTTGGCTCGTGGTGACACATATTCATCCTAGGTTATCGCTCCAAGAATCAGTCCTTAATATGATTCAGGTGACATATTAACCATAGGACTACTGGTAACCCTCAAACATAGTCTCAAACTACCGATAAACCTCCCATCACAGTTTCTAAATCGGTCATCCAAATCCTACCACCATGTTGCTACAAAAGGTTATCCACCTTCCCTAATGTGTAATAGTTCAAATTAGTCAAGTTAAGACCAAAGACCAACCCAATTCCCAAAGCAATACTAAGCATGACCTACCTAGAGACACATCTCATAACTAGGTCAACAAGGAACAATAAGGAAGGATAAACAAACACATGATACAATTTAAATGCATGCAACTATCTAAAGTAGAGAGAGAAAGAATATAGGATCAACATGATCAAGGACACTTGCCTCTTTCCCATAGCTACTCAAAGTTTTGTTCTTCAAGATCCTGAAGATTGTCGTAGATCACAACGTCTAAATAATAGCGATCGAAAATAATCAACACAAACAATAAAATAGAACACAAAATAGTACATAAATATTAATCAAATAGTACAAAAAGATTCTACACGTCGCTACGAACGCGTAAGCATAAGAATCGCTTAAATCAGAGTTACGGTTAAGAAGTTATGAATGTTTGAAGGCAGAGGACCTAAATATAATTAACTAAACATAGGACAGGGACCTATTTGTAATTATAAAAGTGGAGCAGGGGTCTAAATGTAAAAGTTTAGGGACTAAAACATAATTATGAAAAATTGAGGGGTGTTTTGTAAAATTCCAGGGGCTAATATTTAAAGAAAATAAAACAAAGGGGTTTAAATGAAAAAGACAAGAGCTGGGAGTTTTCTCAAATTAAAATGAATTATTATTATACTAGAAAAGGTCAGGAAAATAAATGACCAAAAGATCAAGGGCTTAATTGGTAAATGAACAATTTTCAGAATTTATTTTGCACTCAAAAGGTTTGGAAAATAAATTATGAAAAGAATAGGGGCTTAACCATAAAAGATTCAGGATTTATTTTTCTGAAAGAAATTCCATTGAGAAGGTCCATGGACTCATGGGTTTACGACACAATGAATCGATCTCAGTCGTCGGTTTGGAGATGGAGGGCTCAGATTTAAAATGGTGAAATGTTTTCTTTGCATCTAATCAGAGTAGTTGATCATGGATTGGACGGAGCTGACGCTCGCCGGCCAATGGCACTGGCACGCAGGAGCACACGACGGCGGCTCCATTAGAGCTCACCGGCACTAAGTGGCCGGGCCACTCTGGTGCTCAGAATCGGATGCAGTTTCTTCCTAGGACATCGTTGGACGAGATGAACTCGTTTTGCTAACATTTGGCGGTGGAGACGGTCGACAGCGGGCTGGTGATGGTGGCGCGGTTCGAGCGGGTCTTGGTGATGGTGTGGGCATCCTCTAGTGGGGCTCTGGCCCTGGGGATCCTTCCTGTGGTGGTGGTGGGGCTCGGGGCAGCTCCTCCAGGGGTCAGTTTGGCGCGGGAGGCGGCGCAACAACGGGGCGACAATGGCATCTTTAATTGGGCTTTGGCAGCTTCAGTTGGTGGTACACTAGCAGGGGGTTCTTATTTATAGGGGTTTTAGTTCCAACACGTAGGTGATGTGGATTGCAACTCGATTTATCTCGAACCAAACTCCAAATCACCGTTCACTGGTAGCAATCCAAAAGGGGGAGAATAGGTTTTGCTTACGACTTTGGGGTGGAGTCTGGCATGACTATGACTTGTGCAGGGTCCCACGGCTAGGGTTTGCTCTGGCAGCGTAGACACGGAGACCGCGAACGATGGCGCACGACTAGCGGCTTGGGTGCAACATGACCGGTTAGCACCCGGGTTACGGGGGTAACCCTGGGGCTTAACCGGGTTGTGGTTTCGAGTAGGGAGTCAGGTAAGTGGACAATGGTGTTGGGCTGGGCCATGGCCAAATGGGTCGCATGGGGGAGAAAAAAAAAGAAAAAAAGGGAAGTGGACCGGCTGGGCTACGTGCGGGGAAAGGAAATGGAAAGAAAAAAGAAGAAGAGTGGGCCGCTTGCCAGATTTGGTGTGAGAAGGTTTAACTATTCTCAAAATCTTTTCTTTTTCCTAGTTTGAATCAAATTTCAAAATCAATTCGAATTCAAATGAAAACTAATCAAATCTGAAACTAAAGCACTCCAATAAATACAAAATGAAATGCAACAAACAATTATATAAAAAACCTAAATTAATTTAATAATTTAGAAAATAATCTTTTTCCTAATAAATTTGAGTCCACTTCTAAAATCTAAAGACAAATTTTATTCTATTGAGAAAAGGTTTAAAAATTTTAGTCACATATCAAATTTTGAAATTTTGGGCGTGACAGAAAGTGAAATTTTGACTCAAATGGCTATATTTTCACACATTGAGCATATTTTACACAATCATTTTGCTACTTTCCATTGCCCTCTTGGTTTTTTGAAATTATTGACTTCTTCATGGTGGTCGTTGCATAAGTATGGAGCTTCCTTGGCCGATGGTATTCTTGGCTTGATCATCGAGGTGACAAAATGAGGAATCTCATCAAATTGATCAAACTCTTCCTCATCGATGGCATTCTCGACCTCGATGATTCATCGCTTTCTAGGTATAACCACCTTAATTCTTTTATTTGTTGTGTCTGAAACATGGAACACTTGAGCAACGTATTTTACTAACATGAAAGGTTCTGACTTATATCCTTGATGGTTAAGGTCAACGCTAATGAACATGTACTTATCTTTTACAACACCCTTGATTGCATCAACCCAGTTGCAATGGAAAAGAGGAATATTGAAACTGTGAAAGTCAAGATCTCAGATCTCTTGTATTTGATCATAGTACATATTTTTGTGTTGACTTGTAACATCATAAGCATCAACACGTACATCACTATTCTGATACGTGCTTTTCTTATCTTGTTGTTCGGTGTAGAACGTGTATCCATTTATATCGTCCCATTGATATATCATAACGGTGAATATCGGGCCACAAGCCAACTTTTTTAGGTATTCACTTGTTTGAGTATCCAATGATTGAGAAATCTGATCCTAGAGCCAGCTAGTGAATTTTCTCATATGTTCATTTGCTAACCATGATTCATTGCGTTCAGGATTATCTCTAAGCAACACCTCCTTGTGCTCATCCAAGTACTCAAATATAATGGACATCTATTGACACGTGGAAATAAGCGCAGCAAAATAAATTTGGATCTGGAGTTATAGCCTTCTTCCCAATGGTCCCTTTTTCTGTGAGCCTCCCCTCATGATGAGATTTGGGAACACCAATTAGGTTACTCGGATCAGCGTAATTTAGGGCCCACTCCACGGCTTTGTCTGTAGTGACTGATTGTGCTGAGGAACAGGGCAATCTCTATTTTTTGTCTGAAGCAACAGTGGAAGAAATGGAGTCACCAAAATCCATGAGGATGATGGGATAGATTCAGGGTGTGGACATCATGATTTTAGTAGACTCTGGAAGTTCACACACTTTCATCAGGAAAGTTGTTGCTGAGAAATTGTTGGGCCTTTCTATTCTGACTAGATCATTGTTGGTTAAGGTGGCCAATGGATAATAGAATTGACTACTCTGTTCAGTTGAAGAATGTTGTGTGGGAGCTTCAGGGTTGTCAGTTCTGTTCAGATTTTAAGGTCAAACCTCTTGAGCATTTTGATGTCATACTAAGTTGTGACTAGTTGGAGACATTTAGTCCCATGAGAGTGCATTGGAAGGAGAAGTGGTTAGCCATTCCTTATGGTGACACCACAGTTGTGCTTTAGGGGATTTTATCTACTCTCTGCCCAGGGACAGTGGTTCAGCTTTGTTAGTTGTCTGAAGAAGATTTGAATCTTGATGATGACAAACATGTCCAACGAGTGGTTGATGTTCCTTCTGAGGTCCAAGAGTTGCTAAGAAATTATTCAGAGGTGTTTGCAACCAAAGTGAGTTTTCCTCCACCAAGACCTATCAGTCACTCTATTCCACTGATCCCAGGGGCCAGACCAGTATGCATTAGACCTTATAGATACTCTCTAACACTAAAAATTGAGATAGAAATTCAAGTGAAAGAAATGTTGGATAGTGGTCTCATTCAGCATAGTTCTAGTCCCTTTTCTTCTCCTGTTTTGTTGGTAAAACAAAAGGAAAACACTTTTCGATTTTATGTTGATTATAGGCATCTTAATGCTATCACTTCCAAGGGTAATTATCCAGTACCTATAATTGATGAGTTGAGTGGTTTTGGCTGGTTTTCTACACTTGATCTCTGCTATGGTTTTCACCAAATTCAAATGCATCTAGATGACTATTTTAAGACAGCTTTTCAGACACATGAGGGTCATTATGAATTCAAGGTGATGTCATTTGGTTTGACAAGAGCACCACATTCCTTCCAGAAGGCAATGAATTCAGTGTTGGCTCCTCTACTTAGGAAGTCAGTGCTAGTATTCTTTGATGATATACTTGTGTATAGCAGGACTTATGAGCAGCATTTACAGGAGGTGTTGCAGTTATTGCTCCAAGATCAGTGGAGAGTAAAGCTAGCTAAGTGCTCTTTTGCTTAGAGAGAGATCAAGTATCTGGGATATGTGATAAGTGAAAAAGGAGTTTCTACATGTCCTGGCCTGTACCAATTTGTGTCAAAGATCTTAGGAGTTTCTTAGGATTGGCATGCTATTACAGGAAGTTTGTGAAGCATTTTGGCATTATTTCTAGACCCTTCACTGATTTGCTGAAAAAGAATGTAGTATTCCAGTGGACTTCTAATCATGATGTTGCATTCAACACACTCAAAACTGCTTTGGTCCAGGCTCCTGTGTTATCTCTTCCTGACTTCTCTAAGACTTTTTATATTGAAACTGATGCATCATATGTGGGAGTAGGAGTTGTACTGATGCAGGAACATCACCCACTTGCTTTTGTTAGCAAGGCTTTAGGTCCTAAGATGAGGGGATTATTAACCTATGAAAAAGAATATGTGGTCATCTTACTTGTTGTGGAACATTGGAGATCCTACCTGCAGTATAGTGAGTTTATTATTGCAATTAATCAAAGAAGCTTGTCTTGTCTCAATGAGCAAAGATTCCATACTGTGTGGCAACAAAAAGTGTTTACTAAGCTCTTGGGGTTGGACTATAAAATTGTTTATAAGAAGGGGGTGGATAATAGTGGTTGATTCATTGTCTAGACACCCTCTTCATTCTTCATTGGATAGTGCTTCTTGTGCTCTGTCAGAATCTCAACCCAAATGGTTGGAAGACATTGTGGGCAGCTATTCTGGTGATGCTTATGCACATGACCTTATAGTCAAGTTGGTTGTCAATAATGATGTTGTTCCTGGATTTTCATTGGTGAATGGATTACTGAGATATAAAGGAAGATTGTGGGTGAGAGATTATGTGGAGTTGCAGAACATATTGTTGTTAGCTTTCCACTCATCTGCAGTAGGTGGCCATTCAAGAGTACCAATCACCTATAGAAAGATCAAACAACTATTTGCTTGGAAGGGATTGAAAACAGCTGTGTAGACATTTGTTCAGTCTTGTTTGGTATGTCAGCAAGCAAAACCTAACCGAGCTAAGTATCCTGGACTTTTGCAGCCTCTATCAGTGCATCCTGGACAAGTTCACAAAGTATGCACATTTTCTGCCCTTACATCATTCATTCTCTGCTGCTCATATTGCCAAGGTATTCATTGATAATGTGTACAAGTTACATGGCTTACCTCAATCTATAGTTTCTGACCGTGGCAGGTATTTACTAGTAAACTGTGGCAAGAATTGTTCACCCTGGCTAATGTTCAGTTGAGGATGAGCACAACTTATCACCCTCAGTCTTATGGACAGACTGAATGTGTGAATCAATGTTTGAAAACATACTTGAGGTGCTTTGTCCATGCTTGCCCAATGAAGTGGATTCATTGGTTGTCTCAAGCTGAATTCTGGTATAATACTTGTATGCATTCAGCTATTGGGGTCTTTCCTTTTGAAACTCTGTATGGTCACCCTCCTAGAGTGTTTGGAATCTTAGCTGCTACATCTTCAGTGGAAGCATTGGATGATTGGTTACAAGAAAGGAAGGTTATGACTGATCTGATACAACAACATCTTCATCGAGCAGCCAGTAGATTGAAGTTGTAGGCTGATAAAGGTTAGTCTGAGCACAATTTTACAGTAGGTGATCTGTTTTTTTTTTGAAGTTACAGCCTTATGTCCAGTCATCTTTGGCTCACCGATCAAATCAGAAGTTGGCTTTTAAATATTTTGGCCCTTTTGTTGTGCGAGTAGGAAGTGTGGCATATAAGTTGGATCTTCCACCTCCGCCTTCTATACATCCAGTGTTCCATGTTTCTCAGTTGAAGAAAGTGATTGGACCTGCTGTTCAAGTATCTCCAACCTTGCCTAATGAAGTGTCAGCACTGCAAGTTCCTGACAAGATCCTGAAGCAAAGGGTGGTCAATCAAGGTAATTGTTCAATCATGCAAGTGTTGGTCAAATGGTCTTTCTCTCGATGGCAACTTGGGAAGATCTAGAGCCATTAAAACAACAATTTCCAAAAGCAACTGCTTGGGGACAAGCAATTTTTCAAGAAAGAGGAAGTGTAACAGAGCGTGTCTTGGAGACTGCTGAGAGCACGGGAGCTTTCGATGAAGTTATGGGCCACCGAGTAAGTGAGCGGGCTCACCAGCCCAGCGTGTGTGAGTGGGGCCTATGTGGCGTGTGTGAGCAGGTCGGCACCTAAGTACGTTGGTGGGGGTTATTGAAAATCATAACAAACTCAGTTAGTTACTCAATCTTCTTCCGCCAATTCCTATGTGTTCTTCCTCCTGTTTCTTCTTCTTCGTCCCCGAAATTCTATCCAATTCCTTCTTGTAACCTAACAAAAATTCAAGAACAATAAATGCAAAAAGAAAAGAAAATATTTCCTGTAAAAGAACAGTAAAGGTTCTAGCCGAATTAGCTAGCTTGCATATTTGAATGTCCTATCTATGCTGTTGGATCCTGAGAAGAACAAGAACCTGCAAAGGATGGAGTATATTGATAACCACAGATGACAAAAATTACATAGATTACACTATGCCAGTTGCCGAATACCTATCTATTATCTAACCATGCACACGGGGGGTGACACGGGACAGCAGAACAGTGGAGCAGTGAGCAATTTCACAATCTTCCCCTTCAAACAACTATTTCAGCAAGTAATTACATCACAACAGTAGTTCTTGGCCTCTTGAAAGACAGAGGCCCTCGTGGAAGAACTATACATCGCGTCCTCCACGGATCACAAAGCCAGTCCAACCCGCTGGACTTCACAACACCCTTAGAATAAGATTCTAGGTCGCTAGCAACCACACCGTCATGTAAAATACCGGTACATCTACATGACGTCAATATACACAACTCACGAAAACTTGGAGGTATTCCGTCTGGTCCACCATTTCCGCTTCACGGAGTTGGGCGAGGAATCAGTGCTGTTTCCAAGCTTGTTCAGGATCACCTTGGT